>CAUYPK010087691.1:0-124971 GCA_963574355.1 Loris lydekkerianus | reverse complement strand
TTATTTTTTATCATCTAATGAGCCAGTTTTCTTAGAACTGTCTACTAAAAAAGCCACTAATCTTCCACAGATATGTGGCATACTTTTAGCAATAGTATATCAACATCTAAAAAATGTTTTTATTGAAATGTGGCATTCCTTCGAATTTTATAACATTGAAATAATCCATGATATGGTATAGCTGTCCAGTTTTTCAGATCTTTTATGTCCATTAATAAGTCTGGACACTTAAAAATTATGTATTCAATTTCAACAGAATAAATGGGAATACATTCAATTTGTGTCTGTGTGGCCTTCATATGCCCCCACCCACCCATGAAGATTCTTATGGCAGTGACCATGTGTTATTCTCAACTCTATTCTTCCTCTTTGTAAGGTAATAATAAAACCCATAGTTTGTGGTGGGTTTGTTTTAGAGACAAAGTCTCACTCTGTCACCCAGTGTAAGTGCAGTAATGTGATCATGGCTCACTGTAGCCTCAAACACCTGGGCTTAGGCAATCATCCTGTTTCAGCCTCCCCAGTAGCTAAGATATAGCCATGTGCCACCATGCCTAGCTAATTTTTTTCTTTTTTGAGACAGAGTCTCATTATGTCACCCTCGATAGAGTGCTATGGCATCACAGCTCACAGCAACCTCTAACTCTTGGGTGTAAGTGATTCTCTTCCCTCAGCCTCCCAAGTAGCTGAGGCTACAGGTGTGGCTGGCTAATTTTTAAATTTTTTTGCTCAGGCTGGTCTTGAACAGGTCTCAAATGATCCACATGCCACAGCTTCCAGAAGTGCTGGGATTGCAGGTATGATCCACCATGCCTGGCCCTAGAATCCATAGTTTTTAGCAAAACACAGAAACACTCAGAATAAAGACAGTGCTTCTGGGCGGCACCTATGGCTCAAAGGAGTAGGGCACTGGTCCCATATGCCAGAAGTGGCGGTTCAAACCCAGTCCCTGCCAAAACTGCAAATAAATAAAAGCTAAAGAAGAAAAAAAATTTAAAAAGGCAGTGTTTCCTACCCTCTGCAAATAGATGTGGCAAGTGCCAATTCAGGCTCCTGAGGTGTAAGTGGAAGAAGGGGCAACCTCCAATTCCTGGGCTCAAGCAATTCTCCTTCCTCTACCTCCCAAGTAGCTGGGACTACAGGTGCCTGCCACAATGCCCGGCTACTTTTTGGTTGCAGCTGTCATTGTTGTTTGGCGGGCCTGGGCTGGATTCGAACCCGCCAGCTCAGGTGTATGTGGCTGGAGCCTTAGTTGCTTGAGCCACAGGCACCAAGCCATATATATTTTTTTGTTTGTTTTTTTGAAACAGAGTCTTACATTATTATCCTCAGTAGAGTGCTGTGGCATCACAGCTCACAGCAACCTCCAACTCTTGGGCTTAAGCAATTCTTTGGCCTTAGCCTCCCAAGTAGCTAGGACTACAGGTGCCCGCCACAACGCCCAGCTATCTTTTTTTTTGTTGTAGTTGTCATTGTTGTTTTAGCAGGCCCAGGCCAAGTTCGAACACACCAGTCCTGGTGTATGTGGTTGGCACCCTATCCACTGAGCTACGGGCACTGCCCAAGATAGCGAACTTCTTATAAGCTTCCAGGTGGTACAGGAAGCTGAGCTGACCACCTGGAGTAGCAATGTGCCAATTTGCCTTTTTTCTATATATATATAGCCTGTAGTCCCAGCTACTTGGGAGGCTGAAGGCTGAGGCAAGAGGATCACTTGAGCCCAATGGTTTGAGGTTGCTGTGAGCTATGACATCACAGGACTACAGGCCCCTGCTACAATGCCCAGCTATTTTTAGAGATAAGGTATTGTTCTGGCTCAGGCTTGTGAGCTGTGAGCTCAGGTAATCCACCTGCTCTGCCTCCCAGGGCGCTAGGATTACAGGTATGAGCCACCACACCCAGCCTTAATTTTTCTATTTTTAGCACAGACAGGGTCTTGCTCTTGCTCAGGCCTGACCTCAAGTGATCCTCATGCCTTGGCCTTCCAGTGTGCTAGGATTACAGGCATGAGCCACTCTGCCCAGCAATTTTTTTTTTTTTTTTTTTTTTTTGCAGTTTTTGGCTGGGGCTGGGTTGGAACCCACCACCTCCAGCATATGGGGCCGGCGCCTTGAGCCACAGGTGCCGCCCCAGGCCCAGCAATTTTTTTAATAGCTATTTTATTGCTTAAGCTCAGGAGTTCAAGATCAGCCTGAGCAAGAGCAAGACCCCATCTCTATAAATAGCCAAGCGTTGTGGCTGTAGTTCTAGCTACTTGGGAGGCTGAGGCAAGAGAATCACTTTAAGACCAGGAGTTTGAGGTTGCTGTGAACTGTGACACCAGAGCACTCTACCAAGGGTGACAAAGTGAGACTGTCTCAAAAAAAAAAAAAAGTTATTCTGGTATCGTGAGTTTAATTTCTATTTTCCATGATGACCAATTATATCATATACTTGTTGGCCATTCATACATCATCTTTTGTGAAATGTCTGTTTAAATCTTTTCTTCCCAATCCCCTACAAGGGGAAAGTTCAGGTCTTTTGCTCATTTTAAAAATTGGGTTTTCAGGGCTTGGCACCCATAGCACACCCCGTATACAGCATCAGCCACATACATTGAGGCTGGTGGGTTTGTAACCTGCCTGTACCTGCTAAACAGAAATGACAACTGCAACAAACAATAGCTGAGCATTATGGCGGGTGCCTGTAGTCCCAGCTACTTGGGAGGCTGAGGCAAGAGTGTGCGGCTGCTGTGAGCTGTGACGCCACAGCACTCTACTGAGGGCGACATGAAATAAACAAATAATTGGGTTTTTGTCTTATCATTGAGTTTGAAAAGTTCTTTACATATCTGGCTGCAAGTCCTTCAGCATATGTATGCTTTGCACATATTTTCTTCCAATCTGTATGCAGCTTGCCTTTTCATTTCACAGGTGCAGTTTTACATGCATATTGATATGTCTCCAAATAAATTTCATGAGGGAGGCTCTGAGCCTGTAGCTCAAGCAGCTAGGGCGCCAGCCACATACACCAGAACTGGCGGGTTCAAATCCAACCCTGGCCCACCAAACAATGACAACTACAACTACAACTACAAAAAATAGCCGGGCATTGTGGCAGATGACTGTAGTCCCAGCTACTTGGGAGTCTGAGGCAAGAGAATTGCTTGAGCCCACGAGTTTGAGGTTGCTGTCAGCTGTGACACCAAGGTACTCTACCCAGGGCAACAGCTTGAGACTCTGTCTCAAAAAAAAAAAAAAAAAAAAAAAAAATCATGAGGGAAGGCATTGAGTCATCTTTTGCCTGTCACTTGGCAAAATGTTAGGCACACAGTCAATGCTCAATATTTTGTTGAGTGAATTAAATGACTGCAATCTGAAGTTTTCCCTGTCCACCAGGGGAGACCAGCTTTAAGGTTCTGAAACATAAGATATCTCCTGGGGTTCAACACCCATGGGGAGTATTCAGGACTCAAAATGGTTTCCAATAAGGCATCTTGTGGGTTCCATGCTCTCCCCCATGAAACTCCAGAATTTCAGTAGATGGGCTTAGAGGTCTGGTTGGAAGAGGGGTCTTGAAGTGACACGTTTGTGTATAATTACACTAAGTTTTCTTAGACTGCCTGTTTACTAGCTGTAGCATAGAGATTATGTGGGGCCACCAAAAAACTATTCCAAGTCATCCTTTGGTGCCCCAACTCGCGAGGCTCAGATCCCTTGCCTGCCCACACGAGACCAGAGGTGCCTGAGTTGGAGCGAGTTAAAACTTGCAGCACTGCGGGAGGGAGGGGACGCTTCCTTCAATAGGTATTTAAGCGTCCACAGTGAAGGCTCGGGTTCACAAGGCGAGCAGGTTTGGAGAGTCCAACAAGACTCTCCAAAGAGTAGGGCGCTGCTGAACATTCATTCAACATTTATTATGTACGAAGCCACCGACCAGACACTGGGAGGAAGACATAAGGATTTCCGAGAGGGAGAACCGCTTATTGCCATTTCTAGAGACATGTACTATTTCAAAAACCTGCGGTGATATCATGATCTCGTTTGATCCAGGAGTCCGCCAAGTGGGCGTTGCAGATTAGGAACTGAGATCTGAAAGAGAGAGGCGACTCCATCAAGTCAGGAGTCTGAGGTCTCCGTGGGACTAGCAGCCGGGTTGCTACAGCGTCCAGCCAGTGGGGCTTCCGGGCTGCGGAGTCTGGTACCAAGTCTCCTGCTTACCCCGGCGACCAGTCTACAGCCACGTGATGCAGGAGGCAAAGAGATGCCCAAGGCTTCCGTAGTCTGGCGGCCAGTCACGTGTGTGGAGAGCTTGCACGCTGGGACGCTTCCACTCGGACTCCAGTATCACATGACCGGCTCCAAGCCAACATGGCGGCTGCCGCGGTGCAGTGCCGGGGCTGAGTGACAGCGAGCGCAGTGGGCTCCTGACTGGGGTGAGGGGCACCCTCCACGAGGGATGGGAGATCGGGTCCTCCTCAACCTGCCCGCATTCCCTACGTCAGCTGAATCCCACACATCCCTCTGGGAGGCGTGACAGGGCCCGGTTCCCTTCCCAGCCTTGCTCTGTGCTTCGGGGCAAGCTCCTACCGGTCTCTGGGAGAACTTCCCTCGTCTGGGTTCCCTCCATCTTCCCTTTCTCCATTCTTCTCCACTTCCAGGTGGGATCGTCGGTGGGACCGGAGCGCGGGCGGGCGCGGTCCCCCGGGACCATGGCTGGGTCTGACACTGCGCCCTTCCTCAGCCAGGCGGATGACCCGGATGACCGTCCGGTGCCCGGCACCCCGGGGTTGGGGGGGTCCATGGGGAATCCAAAGTCCAAGGAGCCTGAGGTCCTGGACCGGGAGGGGTTGCAGCGCATCACAGGCTTGTCTCCAAGCCATTCGGCTCTCATAGTGGCAGTGCTGTGCTACATCAACTTACTGAATTACATGGACCGCTTCACGGTAGCCGGTAGGTACTGACTTCTGGGAGAAAGATAACTAGGAGAAAGGAAGGGGATCCCGAGGGTGGAGCTGCTTCGCTGGCCCATTCAGAGTGTCCTTCCCAGGAGTCCTTCCGGACATCGAGCAGTTCTTCAACATCGGAGACAGCAGCTCTGGCCTCATCCAGACCGGTAAGTAGGATCCCTTCCTGGTCACAGAGCAGTTCTGCTCTGTTTCCTACCCCAAGTGGGGCCACGTGCTGCCCTGCCTGGGGCTTCATTAATGGGCTTCAGTGGCCAGAGCTAGGGAGCTGATTGCTCTGATAGTGCTTTGGTCCTCTCCAGTTCAGCCAGCACACCACATTTAAAGAGGGAATCAGTTTAATGGTGAAGACAGACCCAGGTTTATCTCAGTTCTTTCTTACCCTGAGATGGGAAGCAAGGCACTCAACCCCTCTAAGCCTCATTTTTCTGGTAATAGTAATAACACAGATCATCTCTTAGGGCTGATGTGAGGATTAAATTAAATAATGCCTTTGAAGTGGCTAGTGCAGTGTTTGGCATGTGGTAGGCACCCAATAAATAATGGCAGAAGAGGGTGTCTGGAATGGGGAGAGGTGAGTTGTACTTGTTTAGAACTTTGGGTTTTGAGGGAGAGGCAAAGCTAGAGCCAAGTCCTCTTTTCCTTCCTTCCATCTTTCATTAATTTCTCAAACATTTCTGAGAACTCACTATGTGCCAGGCCCTGGAGGAAATGATGAAAACAACTACAAGACTTTGCCAAAACCTTTTATGCTGTCGTCTTCTAATCCTTACATCAGCTGAGGAATAGATATTGTTATTCTATTTTATAGAGAAAATAGGTAGTGTTATGTACATTTTGTAAAGAAACTGAGGCTTGGAGATGAGTTAAGACTTGCCAAGGGTCATGCAACAAGTTAGAGTCAAAACAGGAATTTGAAACCAGGTCTTGCAGTGTTCTTTACTCTGGGCCAAAAAGGAACTGGATGCATTTGGGGCAAAGTCTGGAGCAATGAGAATGGGAGCACAAGGCAAGGTCTGAAAACCTCTGAAGAGTTATTGAATTAGCGAAGAAGCAGAACTTTCTAAGCAGCCCCATTTATTCACTTTTTATTTTCTTTTTTTCTTTTTTTTTTGAGACAGAGTCTAACTTGTTGCCCTCAGTAGAGTGCCATGGCATCACAGTTCACAGCAACCTCCAACTCTTGGGCTTAAGTGATTTTCTTGCCTCCATCTCCCAAGTATCTGGGACTACAGGCGCCTGCCACAACACCCAGCTATTTTTAGAGACAGAGTCTCACTGTAGCTCAGGTTGGTCTCGAACCTGTGAGCTCAGGCAGTCCACCCTCCTTGGCCTCACAGAGTGCTAGGATTACAAGTGTGAGCCATCACGCCTGGCCTTTTATTCACTTTTTCACTCAACACGTTTTTTGAGCACCCGTTTTATGCTAGGCTATGTGTTAAGTGATAGAAATATAATATTGAGGCTGGGTGCAGTGGCTCACACCTGTAATCCTAGCACTCTAGGAGGCCAAGGCAGGTGGATCACTTGAGCTCACTAGTTTGAGACCAGCCTGAGCAAGAGTGAGATCCTGTCTCCACTAAATGTGAAAAAAAAAAACTGAGGCAAGAGGATTGCTTGAGCCCAAGGATTTGAGGTTGCTGTGAGCTATGATGCCATGTTTCTCTACAAAGGTGACAAAGTGAGACTGTCTCAAAAAAAAAAAAAAGAAAAAAGAAAGAAAGAAATATAATATTGGCCATGTCAGGCAAGGTCCTTGCCTTGGGAGCTGACATTTTGTTGTGCACAAGTGGATGCAGGTCAGTAAAACCCTCAACTAAAATGAGATAGTTTTCTTTATTATGTAAAAGGACACAGTAGATGTGTTAGATGGGGACTGGATGTGTGGTGGGCTGGGAAGCTATCTGAGCTGGAACCTGCAGGAGCTAGGTTCTGCAAAGTTCAAGGGAGAGGAGAAAATGTTTCTGATAGAGGGGGCAGCAACTGCCTAAATCCCTAAGACTATATTGACCTTGGCAATTGGGCCATTAGGATGCAGAGATAGGAAGGTAAAGTGAGTGGCCGTGAGGTTGGAGAGGTAGGGGGGGGCTACATTGTATAGGGCATTGTGGGTCATGGTATGTATGGTGTTTGGAGTTTGTTCTTGGCTAGGTGGGAGGAAGTGACAAGTCAGCAGGACCATCCATTCTACAATGGAAGATGTGGAAAGATGTTGAAGATGGGGCTGGGCTATCCCCTTGGTGGGAAGGTCTGATGGGTTTCAGGGTTGGGCTGTGGGGGTGGTATGCAGTGAAGGAGGAGAAAGTGAGCATCTCTTATTCTTTAGCTATTCCAGCTAGGGTGGGGTAGGGGCATGGGCATTGGGACTGGGCTGTGACTCTCTGCTTCTCCCCAGTGTTCATCTCCAGTTACATGGTGTTGGCACCTGTGTTTGGCTACCTGGGTGACAGGTACAATCGGAAGTATCTCATGTGTGGGGGCATTGCCTTCTGGTCCTTGGTGACACTGGGGTCATCCTTCATCCCCAGAGAGGTGAGGTCCCAAGCTGGCTCCTGCTACTGCCTGCCCCTGTGTCCCCATCTGTCTCTATTGTTGCTCCTGAAATCATTTCAGATTAGGCCCTGGAGACCTCTGCAGTTTCCTTGGCCCATGCCATCTTACTCCTGCCCACCCCCCCCACACACACACTTGTATTAATCTGCCCATGCAACCATTCCTTCCAGAATGTTCTGTCCATCATCCTGTCTTTCCCTGACCACTGATTCCTTGCATTCTCTACCTAGATACTTAAGCTTCTCTACCTGGACTACCTCTTTCTTCCTCTTCACCTTCCTGATCAGGCTTTCAGAAATGCCTTCTGGATCCCTTCCTCACCTCCCACTCACCCCTGGAACCCACTGCTCCATGACCCTGCTCTTTCCAAAATCTGCAGCGTCCTCCTGGTGCTAGATCGTGAGAAGCCTCCAGCTCTATTGACCTACTTCTTCCTTCCTGAAACTTTTTTCTAATGTCTATGAGGCCACTCCTCTGGTTTCCCTCCTGCCTCCCTAGATGGTACTTCTTTGCTCATTTGAAGTCTGCTGTGTCAGCTCACTCTGCCTCGGAACTCTGTCCTCAGCCCCAACGACTCTCCTTGGGTGATATACCTGTCCGTAGCTTCAGGTATCTTTGGTAGACAAATCATCCCCTACCTAAGATTATTATTCACCACCAGGGAGTCTTATTTAGACCTTTTACTATCCAGTCCTCACAATAGCTATACGAATAAGTTGTTATCCTCCTTTTGCAGATGAGGAAACTGAGGCTCAGAGAGGTTAAGTTACTTTCCCAGAGTCACAGCTAGTCAGTGGTGGAGACTGCATTCAAGCTCAGGTCTGTCTGATTGTAAAACCCAGGCCTTTCCATTATCCCTGTTGCCTCTCTGGAGCCAGCTGGTGAGGTAGCCTGCAAGGCAACTTCAGGGCAGGGCGCCACCTGTACCCTGTCTCCTTCCTCAGCGTTTCTGGCTGCTTCTCCTGACCCGGGGCCTAGTGGGGGTTGGAGAGGCCAGTTACTCCACCATTGCACCCACGCTCATTGCTGACCTTTTCGTGGCCGACCAGCGGAGTCGAATGCTCAGCGTGTTCTACTTTGCCATCCCGGTGGGCAGGTGAGGGAGCCTTTGTCCTGGTGGGGCGGCAGACGTACCTGGCATGGGGGACTTGACTGACTGGTTGTCCCCTTTTTTCCCCTCCTCCCACAGTGGTCTGGGTTACATTGCAGGCTCCAAAGTGAAGGATGTGGCTGGGGACTGGCACTGGGCTCTGAGGGTAAGTCTGGTCATGGCCTGGGGAAATGCAGCAACAGTCTCAGTGATCCTTTTTTCCTATCTTCGGACACCCCCTTTTAGAGGTAGTGCTCACTCTGCAAAGCCCACAGGAAGCTGGCTTCCCTCACCATGAAACCATATGTTAGACAGAACTCTTGCTTACAGGTGATGGAAGACCATTGTAAAACTGTAACCCCTTAAATGGGACTACATTGGCTTCCTTCGTAGAAAGTCCCAGGGTGAGCTCCTGGTGAAGCTGGATCCAGGGCTCCCACATCATCACAGGAACTTAATCATCCTCTTCTTAGCTTTGCTTTCCTCTGTGTTAACTTCATTTGTAAGCCTGTGAAAGCTCCAAATAATTATCTTCCCATTTAGAAACTTCAACACTTTGGATCCTTGAGCTATAGTCCTGGGATGGTGTCTGATTAGATGAATGTGAGTTGTGTGCCTACTGTGGAATCAGTTAACTGAGGCTGGCGTGGCTTGCAGTACTTTGATTGGCCAAGTCTAGAATTGTTTGAACTATTGTGGATTGAGAGAACTTGGGAGAGTGGTTTCCCAAAAGAAAAGGATGTAGTTACCAGAGGAAGCAAAAGTAGGCTTGCAAAAATAGGGTGGCCCATAGTGCCCCTCCAAATTACAGGTTTATCTTGTTATGTGGGTATTTGAGGTCTTGGAGTCCAAGTAGTCTATACACCCTCACTCTCCCCCAGCCCCAGGGGATGTGTCTGCTTGTCCTGAAGCCCATTCTCTCCCCAGGTGACACCAGGTCTAGGAGTGGTGGCTGTTCTGTTGCTGTTCCTAGTAGTACGGGAGCCACCAAGGGGAGCTGTGGAGCGTCACTCAGATTCACCACCCCTGAGCCCCACCTCGTGGTGGGCAGATTTGAGGGCTCTGGCAAGAAAGTAAGTTTAGTTCCTTCTTAGACCAACATCTGAGGAACCTAGGGAGGTCCTGACATCTGAGATTTCAGTGGAGCATGTTTATTTTTTTTCTTTTCTGCCAACTGGCCCACCCCAAGGCCAGGAATTCAGTCACTGCTTTCCCCTTGTGGCAACTTCTTGAATTACAGGTCCAGGTCCCAGGAGCTGGGACAGTCTCCAGGTGGTCCCAGTGTTCTGACCTTACTAAAATAAGCTACACCCTGCTTTTCTTGGTGGGAACTGGGCATGTGGTCCCACTCCTGGTTATGTGCAGAGGCAGAGGCAAAGGGCTCCAGCGCCCTTGGGGTCATGGTGCTGGTGGCTTTCTATCTGCTGGTTCTATCTTCAAGTTGAGACACTGGGCAAGAAAAAGACAAGCCAGAAAGGAAGGGAGAAGTGAGGGCCTCTCCTACCTTGACACTAGGGTCTGACTTCCTCCCTCCCTGACTGTCTGCAGTCCGAGTTTCGTCCTTTCTTCCCTTGGCTTCACTGCTGTGGCCTTTGTCACGGGCTCCCTGGCCCTGTGGGCTCCTGCATTCCTGCTGCGTTCCCGTGTGGTCCTGGGCGAGACCCCACCCTGTCTCCCTGGAGACTCCTGCTCTTCCTCTGACAGGTACCTGGAGGGGGCTGGGCTGGGTGGCTTATGGGTGGCAAGGGTGGACTGAAGAGGATCCGTGGTCCACACCTAGCAGGGAGTTCATATCCTGACTCCACAAGTTTCTGCTTCTCCCAGAGTCTGTTTCCTGGCCTGGGAAACATGCTAGGACAGTACCTGCCTCTTGGGGTTGTGTGCACCAGGGGGTACTGGGATGGGCCATCTTCCTCTACAGGCCATGGGGGCCAGCCCGGGGGGGGCATGCAGGCAGAGGGACTGGCCCCCATACCCCTTCCCCACCCTCTAGTCTCATCTTCGGGCTCATCACCTGCCTGACCGGGGTCCTGGGTGTGGGCCTGGGTGTGGAGATCAGCCGCCGCCTGCGCCGTACCAATCCCCGGGCGGATCCACTGGTCTGTGCTGCTGGCCTCTTGGGCTCTGCACCCTTCCTCTTCCTGTCCCTTGCCTGTGCCCGTGGTAGCATCGTGGCCACCTATGTGAGTAGCCAGAAGGTGACAAGAGGGGTGATCTGAGTCCTGGGCGGTGAAACAATGCATCAGGCAGGACTGGGTTCAGCCAGCATGTGGTTCCAAGTCCAGTCTCCATGAAATGCCTGGTTTTGAATCATAGCTCTGGCCCTTTCCAGCTGTGTGACACTGGGCAACAACTTAACCTCTCTGTGCTCAGTTTTATCATCAGTTAAGATGGGAGCACCTGTCTCCCAGCAGTGTTGTGAGGATTGAGTGAATAGAGGGGCTTGGGACAGGTACATCTGCCATGTGTGTTAGACCTTGCTATGATGAGAGCCTGCCCTCTCCTGTCCTCCAGATTTTCATTTTTATTGGAGAGACACTGCTGTCCATGAACTGGGCCATTGTGGCTGACATTCTGCTGGTGAGTAGCTAGATGGCTCCATGGTTAGCCCAGAGGCTGATGGGAGCAGCTTAGGAAGCCTCACCTGCTCTTGGGTGTGGCTTCTACCCTCCTCCAAACACAGCCGCAGACTAACTGTGGGTTCTAGCCCTAGAGGGGCCACAGCCTTGGACTATGCTGTGACCTTGTCCCTGGTCATACCTGTAAACCCCAGCTTAGGCTGAGCCTTCGCCTGGACCTTGCCCCCTTCCCTTGTCCCCTGAGACCCCACTGAGCTCCTGCTTCCCCTAGTATGTGGTGATCCCCACACGACGCTCCACTGCTGAAGCCTTCCAGATTGTGCTATCCCACCTGCTGGGTGATGCTGGGAGCCCCTACCTCATTGGCCTGGTGAGCATTGTCCCTTGGCCTGTATGGGGTGGGGTTTGGGGGACCTGGCTTGGGCATCTGCCATTGGCTGGTGGCCTGAGTCTGACCAGATCAGAAGGTCTGGTCTGTTTAAGGTGTCCATGATCCTTGTGCTCTGTTTTCAGCTAAAGGGGAAGGATTTTGTTTTGGTAGATTTTACCAGTGAGGCCAGGAAGGACCTCACCCTGGTGGTCCAAACTGCCTTCGCTTTCCCAGGCTCCATTTATTTTCTCCCTGGAGTTTGGGCTCTCCCTCTCCCTGGCCCCTCCCTGGGTCTCTAACTCTCCTGCCTCCCTCCTCCTGCAGATCTCTGACCGCCTCCGCCGGAGCTGGCCCCCCTCCTTCTTGTCCGAGTTCCGGGCCCTGCAGTTCTCACTCATGCTTTGCGCCTTTGTCGGGGCACTGGGCGGCGCGGCCTTCCTGGGCACCGCCATCTTCATTGAGGGTGACCGACGGCAGGCCCAGCTCCATGTGCAGGGTCAGTTGGAGGCTTCCCCCCACCTAGCTTCTTGGTGCTGCCTGTCTGTCCATCTGTACACTTGGGGTCTCTCACCAGTCCTCCCCTCATTCAGCTTCAGGTCTGCCTAGGTCCATGGCCCTGGTGCTCTCTGCTGCTGCTCTGTTTGTTTCCCACTGTTTGTCCCTGCTCTGGCTTTGTGTCAGTCCATCCAGCCCCAGCTCTCCTCCTTCCCCTGCAGGTCTGCTGTCTGAGGCAGAGCCCACAGATGACCGGATCGTGGTACCCCAGCGAGGTCGCTCCACCCGGGTCCCCGTGTCCAGTGTACTCATCTGAGAGGCCGTCATGTACCTATGTGTACGTCTTTCACCAGTGGCCCAGGACCTACCCAATGAGGTGCCCGGGCCTAAACCTCTGGCCCAGCCCAGCTTCCAGGAGGGACCCTGGGTCATGACCCAGCTCCCAGACACTACATGGGCAGCCTGGGGAGGAGGTGGGGGTCCAGGAGAGGAATCCCGTTCACAGGGGCAGCCCCAGGGGCTTGGTGCTATTTGTAATGGAATAAAATTTGTAACCAGACCTCAAGAGCCTGCTTGAGTCTTTCTGTGAGTGCTAGTAACCTTTGACCTCTGGACTAGCAGGGGATGTCCCGTCTCCACCCCGAGGGTTCCTGGGGACTCTTGGGTCACTTCTGTGTGGCTTTGGGTGAGTCTCTGGCCTTCTGGGCTGGGCGATTGAGAGAGTAGATTGCTGTCCTCTGAGTGAGCTGGCTCGGTGTGACCATGAGTCATGCCCATGCTTCCCTGGAACCTGGCCCTGTAGGCACATGGGTCTGGGGGTAGGCACGGCCCTCTGCACCTCAGAATTCCCGCTACCAGTGCCTCCTGGCTTGCCACCTCCCTGGCCCACAGAGGTGGAGGCCACGGCTGCTGGCTGGCCTGCCAGGGTGTCTCCACTTCCCACTGCTTGAGTTGTCTCTTGTGTTGGAGGCCAGCAGACCCTCTTAAGAGCCTAGGGGTGGCTCCTTAGGCCTCTTGCCCCCTCCCCACTGGCTGGGTGGGGGTGGGAAGGGGCGGGCCCAGCCAGCTGAGAAGCCCGATGATTTCCTGCCCTTGCCTGGTGCTCACCACAGCTTCCTGCCACAGGCGGGCGGGCGTGGAGGGGAGGCGGGCGCCAGCAAGGGGCAGGTACGGCTGGGGTGTGGGGACCGTGTAGCGGGCGGCTTTAGTCCCGGGGCCTGGCCTGACTGCCCTGGAACCAAAGGTCTCCCAGAGCCAGTGCTGATCCCCATTCAGCCCATCTAGGGAGGGGGTCCAGGGACCCCAAGGAGGGGCTCCCCCTGGCCCCTCAGTCTGCTGCCTTCCTGGCCCCTGGATCCTGCTGGGCCTAGTCCTCACTACTGTGGCTGTGTCCTGGAGGGGCTGTGGGGTGCAGTCAGCCTGGTGCAAAGTCCCCTACAGATGGAGGGGGCTGGCCTGGTCCCCTATGTGCTGGGCCTGCTGCTGCTGCCCTTCCTGGCCGTGCTGCTGCTGGCTCTCTGTGTGCGCTGCCGTGAGCTGCCAGGTGAGTGGGGAGCTGGCGGTGCACCCAACACTGTCCCTGCCCATCCTCTCAGGGATGCAGAGCCCCCTGGGCTCTAGCAGCCTCTCACCACAGCACCCCCTTCCTGCCTCATCTGCCATCTCCTTCCCAGGCTCATATGACAGTGCCACCTCCGATAGGTGAGTTTGCCCTGCCCTCCTGTGGCTCCCTCTTAGCCCTGTGGTAGGGTGGGGTTGGGGCCTTTCTTGGCCCCATAACTAAGCTGTGTCTATCCTGCCAGTTTGTACCCAAGGAGCATCCTGATCAAACCGCCTCGTAAGTACATGGAGGGTCTCTCACCTTGGGTGCAGAGGAGAGGGTCCCCTGGTGTATGAGTGAAGGTGTACCTTTGTTTTACCCCCTTGGGGCTGTCCACATGGCCTTGACCTGAGCTGGGCTGGGAGCAGATGGGATCCTCCATGTGTGTCCAGGGCACAGGGGCTTTCGGGTGTTAGTCTGTTCTTTGAGACCTTGTCTAGGACAGGAGCAGGATGCCTTGAGTCCTTCCTTCAAGCTTGATTCTGTGTTCTCAGACACACTTGCTCCCTGGACACCTGCTACTTCCTACCCACCTGTTGCCTCCTACCCACCCCTGAGCCAGCCAGACCTGCTCCCCATCCCGTGAGTAGCCCCTGAACCCCTTTTCCTCCAGACCCCACTCCACCCTCACCTTCTCCAGTTGGGGGCCTTGTTCTCTTTTGAAACTCCTCTTGCCCCTGGAGCCCCACCCCAGGCATGACCCCTGACCTTTGATTCCCAGAAGATCCCCACAGGCTCTTGGGGGCTCCCATCGGATACCATCTTCCCGGCAGGATTCAGATAGTGGTGAGTGTCCATGTAAAGAGGGTCTCTGAGTGGTGCCTGTGGCTCACTGGGTAGGGCGCCAGCCCCATATACCAAGGATGGTGGGTACAAACTCGGCTCCGGCCAAATTGCAACAAAAATAGCTGGGCATTATGGCAGGCGCCTGTAGACCCAGATACTCAGGAGGCTGAGGCAAGAGAATCACCTAAGCCCAGAAGTTGGAGGTTGCTGTGAGCTATGTGACGCCACGTAACTCTAGCAAGGGTGATAAAGTAAGAGTCTGTCTCTACCAAGAAAAAAAGAGGGTCTCCATAGCTCGATGCCTGTAGCTCAGTGGCTAGGGCACTGGCTACATACACCAGAGCTGGTGGATTCGAACCCAGCCTGGGCCTGCCAAACAACAATGACAACTATGCCATAAAATGGCTGGGCATTGTGGCAGGTGCCTGTCGTCCCAACTACTTGGGAGGCTGAGGCAAGAAAATTGCTTAAGCTCAAGAATTTGAGGTTGCTGTGAGCTGAGATGACACAGTACTCTACAGAGGATGAAATAGTGAGACTCTGTCTCAAAAAAAAAAAAAAAAAAAGGGTCTCCAAGGGCTGGGGCTGGGCAGATTATGGGCCCTGCCTAAGCTAACTCAGTCTTCCTCTTGCTCTCTCCCTGAAGCCAACAGTGTGGCAAACTACGAGAATGAAGGTGCGTCCAGGATCCTGGGTGCCCAGGCAGGGTGGGGAGGTTAGGGCCTATCTCAGACTAGGTAACCCCTTTATTATTATCCCCAGAACCAGCTTGTGAGGATGAAGATG
Organism: Loris lydekkerianus; assembly: GCA_963574355.1. Taxonomy (NCBI): domain Eukaryota; kingdom Metazoa; phylum Chordata; class Mammalia; order Primates; family Lorisidae; genus Loris; species Loris lydekkerianus. The sequence continues at coordinate 109,767 of CAUYPK010087691.1, read as the reverse complement.
AGAACGATGATGAAGATGACTACCTGGGCTACCTGTGAGTGGCCAGGTGGGTAGTGGGGGTGAGGCCTGCCAGGGTCCTCGCTCACCTACATGTTACTTCCTTTCAGGAAGGTGCTTCCCGACAGCACCTCAGCTACCAGCCCTGCTGCCCTGTCAGCCCCTGTGCCCAGCAACCCTGGCCTCCGAGACAGTGCCTTCTCTGGTGAGTAAGGTATTTCTGACCTCCCACTACCCTGTGTGGTACGGGCTCCTCACTCTTTGCTCTCCTGTGACTTCGTTGATGATTGCTACCCTCCTTTTTACTTGGATCTCTCCTGCAGGAACTCTTATCCTTCAGATACTAGACTTCCTGCTCTACTCCTCTGATTTTCTTACTTTTTCTCTCCTCTTTCCTATCTCTTTCTTTTCCTTTTACTGTCTAAGAGATTTCCTTGACTTGATTCTTCAGCCCTCTACTGAAATTTCATTTCTCCTGTTAAAAAACTCTTTCTTGGTCTTCAGATGTTCCTTTTTCTTTTTTTAGAGACAGAGTCTCACTTTATCACCCTCAGTAGAGTGCTATGGCGTCACAGCTCACAGCAACCTCCAACTCCTGGGCTTAGGCGATTCTTTTGCCTCAGCTCCATAAGTAGCTGGGACTACAGGCACCCACCACAATGCCCAGCTATTTTTTTTGGTTGCAGTTTGGCCGGGGCTGGGTTTGAACCCGCCACCCTTGGCGCCCTACTCAGTGAGCCACAGGTGCCGCTCCAGATGTTCCTTTTTCATAGTCTCCTGTTCTTGTTTCATGGAGATGGTATCATCTTGTACATCTCTAAGAATATTAAAGTAAGTGTGTGTGTGTGTGTGTGTGTGTGTGTGTGTGTAAGTTTTCTTCTGGTTCCTGTATTGTCTCAGTATCCTTTGAGCTGCTTTTCTTCCTTCATCCTGTCTGGGTGCATCCGCTGGGCTTGCCTCACGAGATGTCCTGAGAATTTCAATTTTTTGTTGTTGTCTCCTCTTTAAATATACTCTTCCTAGTCTATCACTTCCACACCCTCGCTTCACTTGCCATCGAGATGCCCAATTTTCCACCTCTCTCTTGAGAGAAGCTGGCTGTAGTGATAGTTCATTGAGGGTCTACTTATAGCTTCATTAAGAGTTTTATGTGTATTAATTTATTAAACCTCATGATTCCATGCCTGGTTTGAGCTCCAGACTATCTGGCCAAATGCCTTTTTCACGCTTGAATTCTTCCATTCATTCCTTCACTCACTTACTGGGTGCCTCTACTAGGCTGATACCAGGGACCTACCAGTTAATGAGGCTGGCTGTAGTGATAGTTCATTGAGGGCCCACTTCCTGCTTCACTAAGTGTTTTATGTGTATTAAACCTCATGGTTCCATGCCGGGCGTGGTGGCTCATGCCTGTAATCCCTAGCACTCTGGGAGGCTGAGGTGGGCAGATTGCCTGAGCAAGAACAAGACCCCATCTCTAAAAATAGCTGGGCATTGTGGCAGGCGACTGTAGTCCTAGCTATTTGGGAAGCTGAGGCAAGAGAATTGCTTGAGCCCACGAGTTTGATGTTGCTGTGAGCTATGACACCATGGCACTCTACCAAGGGTGACCAAGTGAGACTCTGTCTCAAAAAACAAAACAAAACAAAAAAATAGTTCCCAGGTGCTCTTGGGACTGCTGCTGCCCCTTCAAGACTCAGTTGTCGCCTCTGTGTGATGGCAGGATTTATTTAATAAACACTTGGTAGCACCATTTAGGCAATGGGCCCTGTTTTACTATTCACTGCTTTAATCCTCATAGTAATTTCACGAGGCAGGGATTGTTACTAGCCCTATTTTCCAGATGAGAAACCTGAGACCCAGAAAAGTTAGGTCACTTGTCTGAGGTTACATTGTTGGTTGGTGCTAGAACTGGGACTGAACTGGGGCAGTCTAGCTCCAAAGCCCTCCTTGCCCCATCCTCATGACAACATAGAAAAGAACCAAATAGGTGCTACAGAGCGTTGGCAGTGGCTAACGGGTGGAGGCAGGGGTCAGGGCAGGAGGCGCCTGCTGGCCCAAGCATGTTCTCTCCCTCCTGATGTGCCACCAAACTCCTGTGGCCCTGAGCTGCTCTATGTCTCCACTCCCCTGCCTGGAGGCTCTGCTGGGATCTGTTGTCTTCTGACCCTCCTGCCCTCTCAATTCTATTCACTGTCATCAGCCCTGGTCACGTGGGCCTCCTCTCTCTGCACACCCTTGTTCTTTCTAGCCGCCATTACTGACAGTTTGGAGTGCTTTCATCATGTCCTGTGGGGCTGATGAAGGGTAGCTGTGTTGGGAGCCTCTGGGTGTCTGCCCTTGGGGAGACCTGGACGCCTGAGGTTGGGGGATCTTTGGGAATCTGTGGTAAAAGGTCTCTGGTACCAGCGCTGGGGGTCAGATGGGCTCTGTGGCTTTCCTGCAGTGGAGTCCAGCAAAGATTATGTGAACGTCCCTGAGAGTGAGGAGAGTGCAGAAGCGTCTCTGGGTGAGTGACTGGTGCTCCCCATGCCTGTCCTGAAACTTCTGTGCTCCAGCCCACTCTTGGTGTGGTCTGGCCTGCCCCTGGAGCTGCCCACACCCCTTCCTCTCTGTCTGAGGGTCCTTCTGCCCGCTCACTCTCAGTGTGGCCTGCCCTGTGCATGCCCAGCCTTCTGTCTAACTTGTCTCCACAGATGGCAGCTTGGAGTACGTGAATGTGTCCCAAGAGCAGCAGCCAGTGGCCAGGACTGAGCCTGGTGTGTGTGTGGGGGTGGGGGGGGGAGGGGGCAGAAGCTGGGGGAGCTGCTTTGGGTTAGGAGGAATGTCTGTAGCTAGAGACCGAAAACCCTTCCCCTTGCAGCGACCCTGAGCTCCCAGGAGGTGGAGGATGAAGAGGAAGAAGGAGCTCCAGATTACGAGAATCTGCAAGAGCTTAACTGAGGCCTGGTGAGAGGCCCTCCTGCCCTAGCCCTCCCCCTGACCTGCAGGCCCTTGTCCCTCCCTTGAGGACACCCTCTCTGACCCGTCCTCCACCTCAGGCCTGTCCCTTACCCTGGGCACCCTGCTAACGCTTGCCAACCTGACCCCAGTACCCCTCTCTCCCTCCCCTGCCCTGTTGTGTTTCAGTGTGAGGCCATGTCTGTCTTGGAAACAGCCTCGCCTGGGAGAGCTGAGCTGGGCAGCTGGGAGTGGATCTGGGGGCTCCACTTGGCAACCTGCCCTGGTTCCAGCATGACAACAGTCTGAGAATTTCCCCCCTAACTTATTGTAACTTTGGGGTGCAGTCTGTCCCCCCTACACTCTGCACCTTCTGACTCAGCCTGAGAATGAACTACGCTGGCCCCATTCTGCTTGTAATAGAATAAAGGCCGGCTTGGTCTATAGTGCTGTTGCATTAGGGGAGGCCTGTGGGTCAGATTGGGCTTGACAGCCTGCATGTGTCTGTGTGTGTGTACGAGTCTGACCCAGAGAGAGCCTGGATCTGTGTGTGTGTGTGTGTGTGTGTGTGTGTGTTTATCTGTGGGTCTGCCATCCTCCACAGGGGCCCCATACTTCTGACAGCCCTGGCATGTGAGTGGCAGCAGATGGTGACAAGGATGCTCACCTGAGTGAGGCCTTCTGACGCAGGCTGGCGCTGCTGGGGCTCTGAACGCGTCATCCCAAGAGGCAGCCCCTGTGGGTAGGGTGGGGGGTGGGCATTGCCAGCAAGACCCTTCCCTACTGGCCCTTAGTGTCTGCATCTTTAGTTCAAGGTACTGATCTAACCTCAAAGGACTCTCTTTGTTCTTACCTTTTGTAGTTCTAAATAAAATAGAACTTAAACATTGCCTAAGCAACTAAAATTAACATGCAGGACAGCACTTTCACACTTTGGTGTGTGGCGACTCACTGGCAGGTCTTGCTGTGATGCAGGTTCAGGGATGGGGCCTGAGACTTTGTGCTTCTAAGGAGTTCTCGTGTGGCTCTGATACTCTGAACCTCACCCTGAGTAGCAGCGGTATGGTGGATATCTATTGTTTTGACTGACTGGGGTCCGTTTACCCTTACTTTGGAAATTTCACCTCAGTTTTCCTGTGGGATCCAATTCGTTCCCAGTCTCCCTTCATGTGATGTGGTGTTGGAGATTGTTGAACTGACACCCCCACCTCAGGAGGTGAACATGTGACTCAGACCTGGCCCTGGCCATTGTCCTCTTCCCTAGCCGTTGTGACTGGCCCAGGTGTGGGCATGTGGACCCAGCTGGGCTGGGAGGGGCAGCCCAGGGATCTGGGCAGGAAGCATCAGGGAGGGAAGCCCTTTTTGTTCCCGGAAGTTTAATTACTAAGGTGGGAGGAGGAAGGCCTGGAAACACCCCTCAGAGAGCCTGCCTAAGGGTGAAGCCACCATGGAGGAGAGAATGGCCCTGAGGACAGGGCCAGATTCCTGATGGCATCATTAGGACTCATAGGTCTGATCACACCTGAAGTGACATACCAGCCCTCTCCAGACTTCCCAATTACTTGGGCCAATAAATTACAATTTTTTTCAACTAGGTTGACTTGGGGTTTCTGTCACTACAATCAAAGTGGTTCTGGTTGATACTCAAGGTTGTTGGCAGTTCCCGGTGGATGCTAAAGGTGTGAAGCACCTGGTGCTTGTTCTGCTTATTTTACTGAATGATCGGGCCTCCCCTTGTTAGCCATCGCCACTATTCTGCTTAGCAGGTACAGAGTCAAGGGACTACAGTGTGCTGTAAGGCATGGGGAGGGCCCAGGTCACTCTGGTCCTGGCCTTGGTGGGTGGGGATCTTCCATGAGGCACTCATTTGTATGTCTTGGACCTAGAGAGAGTCTGTGGCTTTGCTTCCATCACTCGATGAACCACAGACAGAGCCATCAATGCAATTGGATCTCTGGGGCTGGAACTAGGGGTTCTTAGCTCATGGGGGTGGTCAGTGGGGAGAATGGAAGATGGAAGCTGGGAAGTAGAAATAGGTGCAGAAACGGGCTCAGCAAGACAAAGTGACTTGCCCAAAGCTTAAGAAGTAAATCTGGGATTGGATTACATCTGTGGCTATTCGCCCCCAGGCTGCTGGGGGTCACTGCTGCTGTGACCCAGGGCCTCTTTGTCTTGTTTATTATACAAAGTGCTAGCTGCCTTGAATGGGGAGGCCCAGAAGAGGTTCAATTGGAAAACATGGGCAGGAGGAGTCTTAGAGGCTGGACACCAACAGGTGGAGTTAAATTGTTTTATTTGGGGAAAATAGAAATGGGAAGGAACACCTTTGTGCTGGGCTGAAGGACAAAAGACAGTTTGCTGGGCGGCGCCTGTGGCTCAGTAGGTAGGGCGCCAGCCCTATATACCAAGGGTGACGGGTTTGAACCTGGCCCCAGCCAAACTGCAACAAAAATTAGCCAGGTGTTGTGGCAGGCGCCTGTAGTCCCAGCTACTCAGGAGGGTGAGGCAAGAGAATCGCCTAAACCCAAAGAGCTGAAGGTTGCTGTGAGCTGTGACGCCACAGCATTCTACCGAGGGCGATAAAGTGAGACTCTGTCTCTAAAAAAACAAAACAAAACAGTTTGCCAACAGTATGCTGGTGCAGCCAACCTAGCAACGTCTAGTAAAGATGTGCGCGTGCCCGTTTAGCTAGCAAATGCCTGGGTTCAAGCCCTAACCAACTCTAGCACGCAGGCTCAGGGCAGCATTGTAGCAGCTACGGCTGGAAACAATTTAGACCACATGTGGCCAGAAAATGGACACTGCAGCCAGACAGTGGGTGCTCACCACAGGCAGAACAAATGAACTGGAGCAAGGCCTAGCCACACAGTGGGTATCGCTAACAGAAGGTGAGTAACACAGCAAAGCAAGTGATGTATATACAGTTAAAAGCATATACAAATGGTGTTGATTGTTCAGAGATGTGCATTTATGTAAAAGTATCAAGATATGAGACGTAGGAGTAAAGATACCAAACTCAGGACAGAGGTAATCCGGGGAGAAGTTCAAAGAGGGCTCCGTGAGATGTGCAGTGTCTTACTCTTGAGCAGGAGGGAGGGAGACATAGCGTTTGACACATTATTCTTTTTAGTATTTGCAGATCTGAATGGTTTCATAACAACTAAGAGAGATCAAAGCCTGAGGAGGGCCTGGATGGGGTGGGAGGGTGCGGCATAATCAGCTTTAGGAGACAGTGAACAGTAGGCCAAGAGTCTCTATCTGGCTTGTGCAGAGTAGATGAGTTGCATGCTGCTCTACGCCTTAAGAACAACATATGTAAAAACCCTGGGGTGTGTTTGAGGAACTGAAAGAAATTACATGTTGTGGGATTGGAGAAGGCACAGAGAGGCAAGGGTGGATGGAGATAGGGGCTGAGCAAGCATTACACCTTTATCCAGAGACCTACAAGCTGCCCCTGGAGGCTTTGGAGCAAAGAATCATGTGATCAGATTTGTGGGGGGGGGGTTTTGTTTTTTGAGATAGTCTCACTTTGTCACCCTCGGTAGAGTGCTGTGGCATCATGGTTCACGGCAACATCAAACTCTTGGGCTCAAGTGATTCTCTTGCCTCAGCCTCCAAAGTAGCTGGGACTACAGGTGCCCTCCACAACGCCTGGCTATTTTTTAGAGATGGGTCTCACTCTTGCTTGGGCTGGTATTGAACCCGTGAGCTCAGGCAATCCTCTTGCTTCAGCCTCGCAGAGTGCTAGGATTACAGGCATAAGACACCACGCCAGAACTCAGATTTCTGTTTTAGAAAATGTCTCTGAGGCAGTGCCTTTGGCTCAGTGAGTAGGGCGCTGGTCCCATCTACGAGGGTGGCGGGTTTGAACTTGGCCCCAGCTAAACTGCAACAAAAAAATAGCCAGGTGTTGTGGCGGGCGCCTGTACTCCCAGCTACTCGGGAGGCTGAGGCAAGAGAATCACCTAAGCCCAGGAGCTGGAGGTTGCTATGAGCTGTGATGCCATTGCACTCTACCGAGGATGACAAAGTCAGACTCTGTCTCTAAAAAAAAAAAAAGAAAGAAAGAAAACATCACTGGCTTGCCTAATGTGGAGGGTGGATTGTGAGGTCTGTTAGACCACAAGTAGGGAGGCTGTGAAGCAGATCCAGGAAGAGGGCTGAATTAGGAGATGTTTGAGAAGCAGAATCAAGAAACCATCGTGTGCTGTGAGGCAGGGGAGGGCCCAGGATGACTAGGTCTTTGCCTTGGTGGCTGAGGATGGGGACCTTCCCTGAGGCACTATCAGCTTCTCTTCTGTGTGTCTTGGACCTAGAGAGGCGATGTGGCTTTGCTTCCATCAGTTGCTGAACTGTAGGTGGAAGCTGGGAAACAGAAATAGATATTTCTTGAATTCTGGTGTTCTAGAAAAGGTAGATTTAGTGACGAGAGAGAGAGAGAGAGAGAGAGAGAGAACATTTTTCTGGAATTGCTTGAGGAGCTATATGGATGCTTACAAAAATTATTAAGAGATGCCAGCTCTCTGAATTTGGGTTCTCCCAGAAGTAGGCCTTGAGATGAGGATTCTAATGATAGTAGTTTATTTGGGAGGTGGTCCCAGAATACACTAGCTGGGAAGCAGGGAAGTGAGGCAGGAAGGAGAAGGCAGCCTGGTCCTACTGTGGGCACCCTGGGAGGGAACACATGTAGCCAGGGTGGGGTCAACCTGCCTGATGGAGGGAGCTGGGATATTTACACACCCCATCCCAGAAGTCACTACTTGAGGGCTGCTCCTGCAGGGTGAATTCTCCAGAATTTCTGACATACTACGCAGATGGGCATAGTGGGCTCTCAGCTCAGGCAAGCTGGAGGGAACTGAAATGGTGAGGGGACAGGCCTGTGGACAAGGCACCCACAGTGACTGCTGCAGTACTGAGGCTCTTGGTGATGGTGAGTGCCATTTCCCACGAAATGTGTGGCACCTGAGTCCTGTGGGAATCTTCATTTTCTTTTTTGAAACAGAGTCTCACTTTGTTAGTACAGAGCTGTGGCATCATAGCTCACAGCAACCTCCAACTCTTGGGCTCAAGCAATTCTCTTGCCTCAGCCTCTCGAGCAGCTGGGACTAAAGGCGCCTGCCACAACGCCCAGCTATTTTTAGAGACGAGGGCTTGCTCTTGCTCACGCTGGTCTCAAACTCGTGAGCTCAGGCGATCCACCCACCTCAACCTCCCAGAGTGCTGGGATTACAGGCATGAGCCATCGGGCCCAGCCTCTGTAAGAAGCTTCTCAAAGAAAGGTTTCTACAGTGGGCAGAGTCTGGGGAAAGCAGCATACTCTACGATACCCCTTGCGGAGTCAGAACGCACAGTAATAAGGTAGCAGCTCTGGAAAATCGGTGATGAATGTCTTTATTTCTCTTTGCCTAATGTGGTATTTCCCAAATTTATTTGACTGCAGAAACTTTAAAAAAATGTTATTATTAGCATTTTGCAGACCCCTTTAGACATCTAGAGAGGACTTCTTTTGTTTTTGCCCTCCCAGCATCCATTCCTACGACTATATCTGGATTTCCTTCTGGAACTGTTTAGGTAGGCGGCTTAGGTGGAACTGGCTTCTTAAACCTGCATGTAACCTGGGATGAGCCAATCATTATAGCCAACCCTGTGGCCGCTATCATTGGTTGATACAGGGGCACATGACCCCAGCCAGACCAATCAGATAGGTTCCTGAGGCTTTTGGTGGAAAGACCACCTTCTTCCTAACCCGGAAGAGAGAAGTTCTTTTTCCTCTGGGGTTGCTGAGCTGGGAGGACAGAGGGGTGGAGCTTTTTAGGCTTCCTTCTGGAGAGAGCCTGCCTGAGAGCAAAGGCACTGCAGAAGACAGCAGAGTCAGAAATAGAAAATTGAGTCCGGTGTCAGGTCTTGCCTGGGATCCAGTGTGCCTGCAGCCATTACTCCTGGATGAGACAACCAAATACCCCTTCCTCTCCTTAGGACACTTTGAGCCCATTTTTGTCATTTGCAGATAAATATTCCTAAATAACAACCATGACTACTACGGTTCTATGGTTTCCAACAAATCACAATCGGGCCATCCTGGGTTGATGATGTAATCCCTGGTGGCCAATCTAAGAAACTTCCAGACTGAGTTATTTCCTCCTGCACCACTTCTAACTGCCCTTGACGAGTTCCTGGACATTTCTCTCCATGTTTCACTGCCCCAGCCTGATTCACCTTGTAGCAGGCGATATCTCTCTCTCTCATGCACTTGTACACCTTGTAGCAGGCGATCTCTCTCTCTCATGCACTTGTACCCACACACCTCCTCAATGCCCCCAGGAAGATCTCTGGGCTTCCCTTACTCTTGTTTTACATATTTGGTTTTATTAGTGTCAGATGTGTCAAATAATTCCAAAAGAGGACCACGCACGTCTGGTGGCAAGGGCACTGGAATATAAGTCAGGAGACTTAAGTGTTAGTTCCAACTCAGCTGCTAGATCTCTGGTGGGACTTTGTGGAACTTTGAGGATGTTGGACTTAAGTTCTAAAACCTTCTCATTCTGGGGTCCCTAGAATGAGACCCTTGGGGTCCCTAGCCCCAAAAGGTGTCCCTAAAAGTAAAAGAATAGGTTCCCTACTCTGAGTTAATGCGTACCCTTCTTTGGCTTGGTCTAGCTTCAGCAGGGTTCCTGTCGTTTGCAAATGAAAGTGCCCTGACTCATCTAGACAGGATGCTGTGGGAGCATCAGCCTTCACCAACAAGTTCCCGTCCTCAGGCGCCTACCATCTGCCATGCACAGTGCCACCCGCTGTACATACACTTGGTCCTTACTGTGACCTTTGGGAGGGTTTTTCTCGTTATCATCCTTTCACAAATGAGGGGACTGAGGCTCAGAGAATGCAGGTGGCCTGCTCAAGTAGGGCACTGGCTCCTCCTCCTGGAGCAGTCCAGAATAAGCTCTGACCAAAGTCCCTCTTCTGGGGATCATCATGTCCCTCCTCAGGGCCCTCTCTCCATATCTGTCCCTGAGCACGGTGGGCAGGTGAGGCCACTCAGAGCACACCTCCCTCTCCCTGGACTTCTCACTGAGGCTACTGGGGCTCCAGGGCTGGGTCTAAGCTGAGGATACAGTGAGGTGGACCCTTGGAGCACCTATGCCCTTGAGGGGGCAGGAAGGATCCCCAGAGCCTTGAGAAAGAGATGTCTTGAGGTCTCTGGCCTCCTCCTCCTGGGAGCCCTCCTGCCTGCATGGCTGGGGGCTCTGTCCCTGTCTGCTTTCCTCCTTGTGCACCTGATGGGCCTCTGAGCATTTGTCACCCTTTTCTACCTGGCTCTTGGGTTCATCAATTTTCTTTCTGTTTCTGGGTCCCCCTACACCTCATACCCCAAGCCCCTCTCTTCCCGTTCCACTTGTGGCTTTTGTATTTGCCTGGTTGTCAGTCTCCCCACCTCTGTGTGTGCCAGGGGTCACCCCTCCCCTTTCTGGCTCTTTATCTCTCTCCATCTCTGGTCTGTTTTTGTCTCTGTTTCTCTCTCTTCCTTGGCCTGTCTGCCTCTCTGTTTCTCACTCTGTCTTGGGAGTGCTCCCTCCCCATCCGTCTCTGTGACTCTGCCTGTCCCTCTTTCTCTTGTCTCTCTGTGGCTCTCTGTCTCTCTCTGTGATCTCTCTGTCTCCCTCCTCCTCTCCCTACCCCTCCCTCCCCACATCCTGAGTTGTCTTTGGGGAACCGGAAATTTGGGGGATCAGAGAGATACTGGGAGGCTGAGCTGCTGCTGCCTAGAGATAATGCCTGGTGGGGGTTGTGGGGGCGGGAACCCAGAATCTGCATCTCTCTCCTGGCCCTGGTCCACAAAGAGACAGACAGAGGGGTTCTGTCACCTCTGTAGGCCTCAGTTCTATCCTCCAGTGAATTGGGCCTAATGAACCTGCCTCCCTCAGGGGCTGAGGGGCTTGGTGTAAAAATCAAATCAAGTAGCTTGAGCAGAGTAGGGACTTGGGTGACTGAAGGACACGAGGGATAGTGTCCTTCAGGGGTGTCTGAGGTTCCAGCAAGGGCTGTTGAGGGGTTAAGGGGAGGCTCTGGCCTGGCATCTGAGCCCATCTCCTTTTCTCCCTGTGCCTCTGTTGTTCCATCCATACTGTGGTAGGCTTATTCTTTTAGCAGACGCTTAGCAGCTCTTACTCTGTGATGGACCCCGTTCTAATGCTCATTGCTTTAATCATCACAATAGCCCTATGACATGGATGCTGTTATTAACTCTATTTTACAGATGGGGAAACTGAAGCACAAAGAGGTTGAGTGGCCCACCCAAGGTCACACAGCAAGGATCCCTCAACATGACAGGACTCTGAATGAGTTAGGCTGGTTTATGCCAAAGTCAGGGCTGGCCATATACATGTCCATTTTAAACAGAGGCAGTGTTGGGGGAGAGACTGTGGTTCAATGAGTAGGGTGCCAGCCCCATATATGAGAGTGGGAGGTTCGAACCTGGCCCTGGCCAAACTGCAACAAAAAATAGCTGGGCATTATGGCGGGCACCTGTAGTCCCAGCTACTTGGGAGGCTGAGGCAAGAGAATCACCTAAGCCCAAGAGCTGGAGGTTGCTGTGAGCTGTGATGCCATGGCACTCTACCAAGGGCGACAAAGTGAGACTCCGTCTCTAAAAAAATAAATAAAATAAAATAAAAATAAAAAGACGCAGTGTTAATTCCTCTTAAATCCTGTGTAGAGAGAGTCTCTTCCTTCTCAATTTGGATTATGGTTGCAGAGAAAGTCTCTTTGGGATGCAGCTATTTAACACTCTTACACAAGTGCTAATCTCCCTTCCAGGCAGAGGGAGGAAGCTCAGTGCACTGAGCAGGCAGCTCTATGGAATTTAATTATTTGTTTTGATTTTTGTGGGATTTGCTTTTTAGGTTTCTTTTTATTTAGGGCAAGAAAACACTAGTTTTCCATTTAGGGGTGTGACATGTAGTTGCCTTTGAAGTGAATTTAAGTTTTAAAAGGAAGTTATTTTAAAAGGAAGTCATTTAAAAAGAAAGAAAACTAATAAGAAAATTGGGTATGGGGAATTGGGTAAATATTGTGAATGTGGATTCAGGAGAATTGCATTTTTATGGCAGGATGGGGCGCAGTGGCTGATGCATGTAATCTTAGCCACACTGGGAGGCTGAGGAATGAGGATCACTTGTGCTCAGGAGTTTGAGACCAGCCTGAGCAAGAATGAGACCCCCGTCTCTACTAAAAATAGAAAAATTAGCCGGGCACAGTGGTGTGTGCCTGTAGTCCTAACTGCTGTACTTCACCTAGGGCAAGACTCTGTCTCAAAAATAAACAGGCCAGGCTCAGTGGCTCATGCCTATAATCCTAGCACTCTGAGAGGCTTAGGCAGGTGGATTGCCTGAGCTCACAGGTTTGAGACCAGACTGAACAAAAGCAAGACCTCATCTCTACTAAAAATAGAAAAACTGAGGCAAGAGGATCACTTGAGCCCAAGAGTTGGAGGTTGCTGTGAGGTATGACACTCTACTCAGGGCGACAGCTTGAGACTGCCTCAAAACAAAAACAAAAACAAAAAACAAGGGTGGCACCTGTGGCTCAAATGAGTAGGACACCAGCCCCATATGCTGGAGGTGGCGGGTTCAAACCCAGCCCTGGCCAAAAACTACAAAACAAACAAACAAAAACAAACAAATAAAAAGTAATTGCATTTTAGAAAAACCAGAGCCAGGCGAAGACTGAGAGCCCTTTTCTAGCTCTACTGTGTCCTAATTCCAGCCTGGCAGAGTCCAGGATCACCTGCCTGAGGCCACATGGCTCATCAGTGGCAGAGGTGGGATCCTAGCAGCCACTGAAGGTGCTGCAGGCATGATTGTGAAGATGTTGGAGGCTGGGAGACCCTTCAGGTCCTCTAGAGTCTCTAGTAGCAAGCAACAGAAACCATCTGGAGAGGTTTGATGCCAAAGAGATTGCCTGGAAGGGTAGCCAGGCACAGAGGATCATGGGAGAGGGGAAGCAGTCCAGGAAAACCAGAAGGAAGCAGCCCTGCCCAGATACCCCCATCCGGCCCATCAGGCCACAGGCTTTTCCTTTAGCTATCCCTCCCTCTTTGGTTACCAGTGGGTGCCCTTGGCCCACCCAGGCTCCACACCCACACCTAGGCTACCTGGGAGCAGGAATGGGATGGAGAGGTGGGGTGGGGGGCTCCCCATGAGGGAAATGGGGCCAAGGTCCTTTCAATGCCCCACAGTTAGGGCATCTCCCATGAAAGTAAGGGGTATGGGCTCAGCACCTGTGGCTCAAGTGGCTAAGGTGCCAGCCACATACACCTGAGCTGGTGGGTTCAAAACCAGCCCGAGCACACCAAACAACAACAACGGCTGCAACCAAAAAATAGCCGGGTGCCTGTAGTCCCACTTACTTGGGAGGCGGAGGCAAGAGAATTGCTTGAGCCCAGGAGTTGGAGGTTGCTGTGAGCTGTGATGCCACAGCACTCTACCCAGGGTGACAGCTTGAGGCTCCGTCTCAAAAAAAAAAAAAAAAAAGTAAGGAGTATGGAACCCTCTTTCTCTCATACCTTCCTACCTCCACTCCAGGCCCAAGTCCTGCTCTGCCCCCCACCCCTTGCCTGGAGCCCTCTCCTTAGTCTGGGCCTCAGTACACCTGTCTGTGAGGGTCATGGGAGTCAATCAGAGCAGTGGTTTGTTGGCAGGGCCTGTGGCTCAGTGGGTAGGGTGCTGGCCCCATATATCGAGGGTGGCGGGTTCAAACCTGGCCCTGGCCAAACTGCAACAAAAAATAGCTGGGCATTGTGGCAGGTGCCTGTAGTCTACTCAGGAGGCTGAGGCAAGAGAATCCCCTAAGCCCAGGAGTTGGAGGAAGTTGCCCAAGGACAATAGAGTGAGACTCTGTCTCTAAAAAAAATAAATAAATAAAAATAAAATAAGAGCAGTGGTTTGTAAATCACTCTGAGGCGCTAATGCAGGAATTCAGCAGACACTGGCTGCATCAAGGCAAAGGTGAGGCCTTAAGGGGTTTCTTTTGATCTAACCTCTCTCTAGAACAAGGCAATTTGCTGTTATGCTTTATTTATTTTATCATAAAAGATCAATGATACATTTGAACTCACAAAAAAAGCTAATGCTGATAAAGATGGGTCCTCCCCCCATTCATGTATGTGGTGCTGTTGGCAGTGTTCCAACCGTCTGCCTCCTACTTGCTCCCTGACTCAGCCCCATGGGCCCCTCTTCCCTCTACCCTTACTCACTGGACTCCTTTCTGCCTGGGCATTTGCACTGGCTGTTCCCACTGCCTGGAGCTCAGCTCCCATGTGCTCACATGTTCTCTTCCTTCTGTCATCTGGATCCCAACTAATTTCCCCTCCTTTGGAGGGCCCTCACTGTCCACTCCATGTGACTTTCTGCCCCTCAGCCCCCCTGCATTTCATCACCCTGTTGAATTCGCTTTGTAATGCTGATTTTTTTTTTTTTTTTGAGACAGAGCCTCAAGCTGTTACCCTGGGTAGAGTGCCCTGGCATCACAGCTCACAGCAACCTCAAACTCCTGGGCTCAAGCAATTCTCCTGCCTCTGCTTCCCAAGTAGCTGGGATTACAGGCACCTGCCACAATGCCCCGCTCTTTTTTTGGTTACAGCCGTCATTGTTGTTTGGCGGGCCTGGGCTGGATTCAAACCACCTGCCAGGTGTATGTGGCTGGCGCCTTAGCCGCTTGAGCCACAGGCGCCGAGCCTGATCTTTTAATGCATGTATTGTTTCTTGGCTGTCCCTCTATAGACTGTGAGCTCCTTGTTCGTCTTTGTCACTCCAGGGCCCAGTACAGAGGTTGGCATAGAGTAGGTGCTCAGCAAATATAGATGAGTGAATAAATTTAAAAAATTGCTAAGGCAGGCCCATAAGTCCCTAAATAACATGTTCCCCCAGATCCTCCCAACCCTACCATGTCCTAAGTGCCCAGCCTTGGGGAAAGCACTATCTAAAGGAGAATTGCAAACTGGTGACCTGCTGAAGTGTTTAATACTTTTGAACACTGTGGTTAAAAAAAAAAAAATAATCCATACAACGTGAAATTTACCATCTTAACCATTTTAACTGTACAGTTCAATAGCATTGAGTATATGCACATGGTTGTACAGATCTCCAAGATGTTTTCAGCTTGCAAAACTAAAACTCCGTACCAATTAAACAACTCCCCAACCCCTGATAACCACTATTCTACTTTCTGTTTCTTGTTCTATGTGGCTGGCTTATTTCATTTTTTCATTCAGTATAATGTCCTCAGGGCTCATGTCTTGTGGTAGCATATAACAGGATTTCCTTCACTTTTAGGGCTATGTTTGGGTTTGAATGTCCCCTCCAACTCTGATGTCGAAATTTAGCCAGGTGAGGTGGCTTGTAACTTGTTACATTTTTTTGTAACCCTAGCAATTTGGGAGGCTGAGGTGGGAGGATCACTTGAGGTCAGGAGTTTGAAGTTGCAGAGAGCTATAATGACACCTCTATACTTTAGCACAGGCAATAGACTGAGATTCTGACTCAAAAAACAAACAAAACAAAACAAAATAAAACAAAACAAAACACAAAAGACATTTAATTACCATTGTTAAGGTCTTAAGAGGTAGGACCATTAAGGAACCATTAAGTGATTAGGCCATAAATAGATTAATGTCATCATTTTGGGAGTGAGTTCATTATCCTAAGACTGAATCCATAGAAAAATTAATTTGGTACAGTAATCTTAGTACTCTGGGAGGCTGAGGCTGGTCATTTACTTGAGCTCAGGACTTTGGGACCAGCCTGAGCAAGAGTGAGACCCCGTCTCTAAAAATGGCTGGGAGGTGTTTGTAGCTACTTGGGAGGCTGAAGTAAGAGGTCACTTGAGCCCGAGAGTTTGAGGTTGCCGTGAGCTATGATGATACAGCACTCTACTGAGGGTGACAAAGTGAGACCCTGGCTCAAAAAAAAAAAAAAAGAATTTGGCCTTCTCATGCTCTCTTTCCTGTGAGTCCTTTCTTGCCCTTCCATCTTTTGCTGTAAGGTAAAGTAGCAAGAAGGCCCTAGTCAAATGCAGATCCCTTGATCTTGAACTTCTCAGCTTCCAGAAGTATAAGAAATATATTTCTTTTCCTTATTAATTACCCAGTTGTGGCGATCTGTTATAGCAGCACAAAACAAACTAAGACGTGTGGATATACCATATTTTGATTATCCATTCATCCATTAGTGGACAGTTGGGTTGCTTCCACCTCTGAGCTATTGTGAGTAATGCTGCTATGAACATGGGCGTGGAGATACCTCTTTGAGATCCAGCTTTTAAGCCTTTAGGATATAAAGACTGGGAGATGGTGACTAATGCCTATAATCCTAGCACTCTGAGAGGCCCAGGAGGGTGGATTGCTTGAGTTCAGGAGTTCAAGACCCGCCTGGGCAAGAGCGAGACCCCTTCTCTACTAAAAATAGAAAGACTGACACCCCTTGCACCATGTGAGAACACAGCTAAAGGCGCTATGACCCAGGAAATGAGCCATCACTAGATACTGAACTTGCTGCACTTTGATCTTGGATTAGGTCCTAGTCTCCAGAACAACGAGCATTAACTTATAAATACATAGAATCTAATACTACAGGAGTGATCCGATGAGTATAGAGATAATCTATTTGGATTGGTCCAGGACAGATAATTAAACACTGTGTTTTCCTGTATTTGTTCCAGATATTATTTCTGTAAGCTTTCAAAGCATTGTTTTGTTGGGGCGGCACCTGTGGCTCAAGGAGTAGGGCACCGGCCCCATATATGGGAGGTGGTGGGTTCAAACCCAGCCCTGGCCAAAATCTGCAAAAAAAAGTATCGTTTTGTGAAGACCCACATTCCAATACCACACCACATCATGTCATGAATATTTGTTCAGATTTTGTTTTCCCCAAGAGACCACACCTTCTGATCTTTATGTCTGTGCCATTCACTAATATAAACTAATGCATATCTGAACTCTGCTGTGTGGTGAGATAGCACCTTTCTGTCCTTGTAAAGATAAATTATTGATATGCAAAGTTTGAAGGTTGCTGAGAAGGTAGTGGCTGAATGTCAAGAGGAATTCAAGAAGAATACAAACTATCATGTGTCTACCAGGGAATTTTTCTGAGTGGACTGATTTTTCTAGCCAAGATCCACGTGCAAAGCAGGATAAACAAGGCTTCTGAAACAGTTTATACTGCATGCATTGCAGCAGTTAAGGCCAGCAGGCTACTGCTTGCACTGAGCTAAATCTGTGAGGACAAGGGATTAGAGCGTTGCCAGGGGGAGGCAGTGAAATCTCCACTGCTGCTACTGGTTGGGAACCCTGGGGGAATTCACTGCATGAGTGAATATAAAGAAATATGATGCCATAGAACATTCTGGAATAAACCACTCTTAAATGAGGAAAAAAAAAAAAAAGAAAGAAAGACTGAGACCCAATTTCTACATAGAAAAACTAGCCAGGTGTTGTGGGCTGAGGCAAGAGGAGAGGATTGCTTGAGCCCAGGAATCTGAGGTCCCTGTGAGCTATGATGCCACAGCTCTCTACCTAGGGTGATAGCGTGAGACTCACAGGTTTAAGACCAGCCTAAGCCATAGCGAGATCCCCATCTCTAAAAAAAAAAAAAATAGCTAAGCGTGTTGTTGCTGGTGCCTGTATTCTCAGCTACTTGGGAGGCTGAGGCAAGAGAATAGCTTAAGCCCAAGAGTTTGAGGTTGCTGTGAGCTATGACGGCATATCACTCTACAGAGGGCAACAAAGTGAGACTCTGTCTCCAAAAAATAGAATATTATTTTTAATAGATAAATCATAACTGTATACATTTATGGGTTGTGGGATTCAATGGGAAGTTTTCATATAGAATTAAATTTGACTGGGCAGCGCCAGTGGCTCCGTGAGTAGAGAGCAGGCCCCATATACCAAGGGTGGTGGGTTCAAACCTGGCCCCAGCCAAACTGCAACAAAAAAATAGCCAGGTGTTGTGGTGGGTGCCTGTAGTCCCAGCTACTCTAGAGGCTGAGGCAAGAGAATCATCTAAGCCCAAGAGCTGGAGCTATGAGCTATGACACCACAGCATTCTACCGAGGGCAACAAAGTAAGACTCTGTCTCTAAAAAAAAAGAAAAGAAAAGCTCCCCTTTCTTCCCTCTACAGATTTCATTTCCACATTTTAAAAAATTGTTGTAATATGTTGATTTTGTTAGAATAAATCACTCCACTCCTATATCCCAGAAAATTGTCACAATGCACATATAAATCTGCAGTGGACACCCCGTGAAGGGTGAGCCTTCAGATGTGGTGGCTTCCCTATCCAGGTAGATGGGCCAGTTTCACAGGGTAGCCAGGACCCAGGTCCCTCCCATTCTCTGCTCCACCATCCCTAGTGAATCACATGTCTGTGTGATTCTGATAGATAGCTGCCTGCAGCATCAGAACCCATGGCTATTCTCCTAGACAGCCTGAGTAGACATACACAAAAAAGAACCCAGGGCTCGCGCTTTAGCCAGTGGTCTGGCAGAAGAAGGAGAAGGGGAGGAGCAAATCAGTCCTCTTCCACCAATCAGAAGCCCCCAGTGGAGAAAATTTATGAATCTCCTCCCAGGGAGATTATAGTTTAGATTTCACTGGCCACTCCTAACTGTAAGGGAGACTAGGAATTGTATTCTTTTACCTGAGCACATTGCAACCTGAAACACAGAGTTTTGTACATAACTCCCCACCGTTGCCAACATTAAGTGCGCAGGTGATTTCTGCAAAGAAATTCCAGTTCACCCTTCTCCCCAACACTTGAACAATGTATCAACACTTGACCCGTATTCCCACATGGCAACTACTGGCCAGGGCTGAGTAGCAGGCTGCCCCATTTTATTTCATTTTAAAAGTTTTAAAATTAAAATTTAATAAGGTGTTTTGAAAAAACAGGCAGTGAATTCCCGAGGTTCAGAATTCCAAAAGTGAGTTTGTGTCTGTAATTTCAGCAACTCACAAGGCTGAAGTGGGAGGATTGCTTGAGTCCAGGAGTTCCAGACCAGCCTGGGCAGCGCAGAGAGAACTTGTCTCTAAAAAAGAAAAAAAAAATTTTTTTTTTTAGAGACAGAGTCTCACTTTATTGTTCTCAGTAGAGTGTTGTGGCATCACAGCTCACAGCAACCTCCAACTCCTGGGCTTAGGCAATTCTCTTGCCTCAGCCTCCCGAGTAGCTGGGACTATAGGCGCTCACCACAATACCTGGCTATTTTTTGTTGTAGTTTGGCTGGGGCCAGGTTTGAACCCGCCACACTTGGTATATGGGGCCAGTGCCCTACTCACTGAGCCACAGGTGCCGCCCCCCCTCCCCACCAAATTTTTTTAATTGGCCAGTTGTAATGGAATGCACTTATAGTCCTAACTACTCAGGAGGGAGGATCACTTGAGCCCAGGAGTTGAGGCTGCAGTGAGTTATGACGGCACCACTGCACTTCAGACTAGGTGACAGAGGGAGACTCCATCTCTAAAAAACAAAACCACACAAAAATTCCGAAGGTACTAAAGGTTATACATGGAAAGATCTCCCACCCATCCTCAGCCTCAGAGTTCCTGTCCCAAGGTAGGGTCATTATTGGTTACCTGAAGATTTTCCACGTCTCTGGTAAGTAAATACATATCTATGCACATTCTCCCCCTTCCTTTTTTTAAGAGACAGAGTCTCACTTTGTTGCCCATGGTAGAGTGCCGTGGCATCACAAGTCACAGCAACCTCTCAGCTCTTGGGCTAAGGTGATTCTTTTACCTCAGCCTCCCAAGTAGCTGGGACTACAAGCACCTGCCACAATGCCTGGCTATTGTTGCAGTTTGGCCGGGGCTGGGCTTGAACCCGCCACCCTTGGTATATGGGGCCAAAACCCTACTCACTGAGCCACAGGTGCCGCCCTTCCCCCCTCCTTTTTTACACGAGTGGTACAATTGTATGTGCTCTTTGTATCTTGCTTTGTTCACATAAAGCTATATCTTGGAGATTGGTATCATCACCCCAAAGCCTTGAGCATCTTTTTTTTTTTTTTTGAGACAGAGCCTCAAACTGTCGCCCTGGGTAGCGTGCAGTGGCATCACAGCTCACAGAAATGTCCAACTCCTGGGCTCACGCAATTGTCCTATCTCCACCTCCCAAGTAGCTGGGACTACAGGTGCCTGCCACAACACCCGCCTATTTTTTTGTTGCAGTTTGGCTGGGGCCAGGTTTGAACCCGCCACCCTTGGTATATGGGGCCAGTGCCCTACTCACTGAGCCACAGGCGCCACCCTGAGCATCCTTTTTTATAGCTGCATAGTATGCCCTTGTGTGGATGGACCTTAGCTTGTTCTCCAGTGATAGGCAAATATTTAGACTGGGTTTAATAGTTTACCAGAAAGAAGCCGCAATGAACAATCTTCTACATAAGTCATTTAACATACGTGGGAGGATCTCTGTAGAATAAATCCCTAAAAGTGGAGTCAACTTGGTCATAGTGAACATGTCTGTGTGATTCTGATAGATAGTGTCAAATTCCCCCTTTGGTGGAGGGGACCAGTTAACACTCCCACAAGTGGCGGCTCACAGTGCCTGTTACCCCACATCCCTGCCAGCTCAGAGTGCTATCAGGCTCTTGAATCTTTTGCCAAACTGTAGTTTGAATTTGCATGTCTCTGATTATGAAAATATTTTCTTTCTCTCTCTTTCTCTCTCTCTCTTTCTTTTTTGGTAGTGACAAAGTCTTACTGTGTTCCCCAGGCTGGTATTGAATTTCTAGCCTCAAGGATCGTCTCTCCGCAGCCTCCCGAGTAGCTGGAATTACATGCCTGGTGATGAAAACAGATGAGCATTTTTTTTTTTTTTTTGAATTTTGCTTTCAACTGGCTTTCACTCATCTTATTTTATTTATTTATTTTTTTGAGACAGAGCCTCAAGCTGTCGCCATGGGTAGAGTGCTGTGGCATTACAGATCACAGCAACCTCCAACTCCTGGGCTCAAGTGAATCTCCTGCCTCAGCCTCCCAAGTAGCTGGGACTACAGGCGTCCGCCACAATGCCCAGCTATTTTTTGGTTGCAGCCGTCATTGTTGTTTGGCGGGCCAGGGCTGGATTTGAACCCTCCAGCTCAGATGTATGTGGCTGGTGCCTTAGCCGCTTGAGCCACAGGCGCTAAGCCTTTCACTCATCTTAGTTTGAAATTTTTTTCTTTTTTTTGTAGAGACAGTCTCACTTTATTGCCCTCGGTAGATGCCATGGCATCACAGCTCACAGCAACCTCCAACTCCTGGGCTTAGGTGATTCTCTTTTTTTTTTTTTTTTTTTTTTTTTTGACGTTTTTGGCCAGGGCTGGGTCTGAACCAGCCACCTCTGGCATATGGGGCTGGCGCCCTGCTCCTTTGAGCCACAGGCGCCACCCTTAGGTGATTCTCTTGCCTCAGCCTCCCGAGTAGCTGGGACTACAGGTACCCACCACAAAGCCCAGCTATTTTTTGTTGCAGTTTGACCACGGCCGGGTTTGAACCTGCTATCCTGGGTATATGGGGCTGGTTCTCTACCCACTGAGCTACACAGCTATCTTCCTTTAGTGATTCCCTTGCCCTTAGCAAGTAGCTGGGACTACAGGCACCCACCACAATACTCGGCTTTTTTTTTGGTAGAGACGGGTCTCACTCTGGCTCACTCTGGCTCAGGATGGTCTTGAACCTCTGAGCTCAGGCAGTCCATCTGCCCCAGCCTCCCAGAGCGCTGAGATTACAGGCGTGAGCCACCACGCCCAGCTGAGATGAGCATATGTTTAAGCATCATTTATATTTCCTTTGCTGTGATCTATTTGTTCATGTCCATTGCCATATTTTTGGAATAGCTAGGCTTTTTCTTATTTATTTCACAAGGAGCAAATATATTTTCTCTGTCACTTATCTTTTTAAAAAAACCTGTTTCTTATGCCTTGGCACTTGTAGCACAGTGGTTACGGCACCAGCCACATATACTGAGGTTGGCAGGTTTGAGCCCAGCCCAGCTAAACAACACTGACAACTGCAACAAAAAAGCAGCTGGGCATTGTGGCGGGCACCTTAGTCCCAGCTACTTGGAGGCTGAGGCAAGAGAATCGCTTAAGCCCAAGAGTTTGGTTGCTGTGAGCTGTGACTCTACAGCACTCTACCAAGGGCAACATAGTGAGATTCTGTCTCAAATGAGAAAAACAACAACAACCTGCTTCTGAATATAACATGCATAGCACAGTGAGAATTCAGAAGTGTGCAGCTTGCTGGATCTTCCCAAAGTGGGGTTTCCTGTGTCACTTGTGACTTAACACTATTAATATGCATTGGGGTTTGCAGGAAAGGTTTTTTATTTTTACATAGTTGAGTTTGTCAGTTTTTAATTTTATGATGTCTAGGTTTTCTTAGGCCTTTATCGTTCTGAGATATTTATTTATTTATTTATTTATTTAGACAGAGTCTCACTTTGTTGCCCTCAGTAGAGTGCCATGGCGTTACAGCTCACAGCAATCTCAAATTCTTGGGCTCTAGTGATTCTCTTGCTTCAGCCTCCTAGGTAGCTTGTACTACAGGCTCCTGCCACAATGCCTAGTTATTTTTAGACGTGAGGTCTCACTGTGGCTCAGGTTGGTCTTGAACTCATGAGCTCAGGTAAACCACTCACCTCAGCCTCCCTGAGTGCTAGGATTACAGGTGTGAGCCATCTCATCTGGCCCCATTCTGAGATTTAAAAAAAAATTCTGACATGGGTGCTGAGCTTGGTGGCTCACACCTCTAATCCCAGGACTTTGAGAGGTTGAGGCAGGAAGATTGCCTGAGGGCAGGAGTTTGAGATCAGCCTGAGCAAGAGGGAGATCCCATCTCTACAAAATTAGCTGGGCATGATGGCACACACCTGTAATCCCAGCTACTTGGAAGGCTGAGGCAGGAAGATTGCTTGAGCCTAGGAATTTGAAGTTTGAGTGCCACTACAGAGTAAGCCCCTATCTCAAAAAAAAAAAAAAAATTCTGACATGATTTATTTTAATAATATTGCTATTTTATTGCTTGTATTTAAATCTTTAATGACATTTATCCTGGTATAAGGTGGGTGGTATGGAGCATCCTTATTAGTATTTTGTGCAGATGGCTATGCCTTGTCCCATGGCCTATTTATTGCATAATCCATATTTTCTTGCTAACCTGAAAAGGTGCCATCTGCTAATACTAAATTCTCTTGTTTCTGGATTTTCTGGTCCATTCTGCTGATGGCTGTCCATCATGGCCATTTTAGTTAGTACCACCTGATTTATCAAGCAATTCTGTGCGGTGTGATTCACACATGAGCTGTGGTAGTTAATACTGACTCGGTTGCCTTGTGACTTGAGCAAAAGACTTCATTTTTTGGCCTCAGTTGCTTCATCTATAAAATGAGGGTGATCATAACATCTACCTCACAGAGTGGTTGGGAAGATTCAATAATTTATTCTATTATGTAAAGTGCCCAGAGCAATGCCTGGCATATGACATGGACTAAATAATTGTTAACTGTTATTTTTATTATTTAAGGCTACTTTTAATCCTTCCTTCAGCCCTGTGATATAGAAACTATTGTTGACCCCATTTATTTGTTGAGTGAGGAAGCTGAGGCTTGGAGCCTGGGATTTGCCCAGGACCTTGGTGAGTTCAGAGAGAGGCTTCACCCATCCCTGAGTCCCATATGCATGAGCCTGACCACCTCATGCAGTCAGAACTCTCTGAGTTCTCCTCAGCATAATGGGCCCTTCTCTTCCTTCTCTACCAGCCTAGCATGGCTGTGACTGATCTCTGATGAGGAAATGTCACATGAGGCCCCACTAGCTGTGGGGAGTGGGATGAGGCTTCACCAGGCGGCTGGAGTTCCAGCTTCCACGCGGAAGGCCTCAGGAGTTGAGGGAACTGGAGCCTCAGCAGCTCAGCCCCTCTCTGCTGGCCCACTGAGTTGCTGCAGTCTCTGCCTGGCAGCCTCAGGGCCTTGGAAAGAGATACCTGATTGTGGCCCATCACTCACCATCAGGGGGCCTGGGTGAGGTCTTCACCCCTCTGAGCCTCAGTGTCCTCATCTGTGAAATGGGCAGGTTATAGCAAGGCTCAAGGCTATGTGCCTCAAGGGTTGGCTTGGGGCATGGACAGTAGCTTGAGACAGCAGACAAAGTTCTCTGTTTCTTACCAGCCCCCATGAGAGCAGCTGGGAGTAGAGAGGGAGGGCCCAAACTGCCAGTTCAAAGGCTTCGGTGCCAGGTGTGAGGCAGATAGGAGGGGAGTGGGTGGGGTGCGACAAGGGGGAGGAAGGGTGGCTCTTGCCAGCAGTAAAGATGTGAACAGCAGGAAGAGGAGCATGGGGAGGGTCTGAGCTTTTCTCCTCTACCCCTCCTTGCAGTCAGTCCAGGGGGCAATGGTGAGGGAAGGGGAGGAAATATACAGAAAGAGCCCCTCAGAGAGTTTGGGGTATTTGCAAGAAAGTCAGACCAGCGGTCACCTCCCTACTTTCAGTTTGCTGGATTAGGTCTTTACAGATAAATCCAGCCCCACGGGTTGGGCTGCTGGATTTGGCAAACAAAAACTAACAAATGCAGCATTTGGGACATACACTAAGACATTACTTTTTTGTTATCAGAAAGTCAAATTTAACTCTGTGTTCCTTACTTTATCTGACCAGCCTACACATGGGACACGAAGAGGATGGGGTTGAGAGGTGGTGGGAAGGCATTTCTGGGAGGTGATGGGGTATCTCCACGGCCTGTGCATGGTGCAGAGTTTTTTCCAGAAGTTTCTGCAGGCTCTGATTGGGACACCGAAGGTAAGTAGGAGAACCATGACCTTGTAGCTGAGGGCTGGTCCCAACCCAGCATTGAACAGAAGGCTTGAGGAGACTCAGCAACAGCAAAAGAAGAGGAAAGACTTGAAGCTGCAAGAGAAACCACAGCGCTCCCGCCAGCCCTCTGCCACAGGCAGGTGGAAGGTAGGGGAGCAACACATCAGCTGCCAGCTCCATCCAAACTCCCTCTGCCCTCCTCCAGCACCCAGCCACATTAGTGGGCTCCCCCTCTGTGGCCTGCATCTGAAGCCTGGCATGCAAGTCTGTCCCAGAGACAAGTGAAGGGAAAGAAAGGTCATCAGGACAGTCCTCATAAAATGGCTAGGCCCAGGATCTTTATGCCACTGAAACAAAATCACCAATTTGGACTCAATTTACCCAAATAGGTCTTGATTATGTTCTTGGAGGTGGTGTGGGTTAGAGCCAAGACAATTATGTTTGGTTGGAAAATGAGGTTACAATGTTTTCTTCTGCTCCTGGGTCCTGTGGACTGTCCAGCTTGTTCCAGGCTGAGCCCTCAGCAGGTTCAGGACACCCAGTCCCTGATGCTGGGGCAGAAGCAGGGCCTTCAAGAGGACTTGAACAACCAGGGCAGGGCCTGGAGAGGGGCCTCTCCTGTGACTCAGACCCTGAAGTCACCAGGGATGGGAAGTGAGACCTGGCCAAATGTGGAAAGGCAGACTGACACACAGGAACTGCAACCACTTAATCTTACTTAACTAACACTCCTATAGCGTGGACTGTGGGCCAGCCCTGTCTTAAGAGCTTTATAAATACTAATTCAGTTAATCCTCATAACACCCCTTGGAGGTAGGACTATTTGTTGTTATTCCCATTTAGCCAACAAGGGCACAGACTGCCAAGAAGTCAAGTGTCACACCTGGAAGGCTCAGCCCCTCATTGAGGGAGGGATCTTGTTGCCATGGTGATGATCACATGTGCCTGGGTGAGCCACCACATTTTCCTGACATCCTGTTGGTTCCAACTGTCTCCCTGCCCAGCTGTCAACTGCGGCTGGAGCCCAGACCTCAACTGCAATTCAAGGGCAAAGTGCTGGATCCTGGGTCTTTCAGTCAATAAATAGGACATGTGTTGAGATGTCCTCTGGGGCAGGCCCTGAGCGGGGCTCCGGGACAAGTCAGGGAAGAGGATGTTACTTCTGCTCTTGCAGAGGGCTTGGTCCAGAGGCAGAGACAGAGACATTCATTAATACAACCCAACATGACCAGTGCTATAAAGAGCTGAGTTTTCTTGTTTTTTTTTTTTTGAGACAGATTCTCATCATGTCACATGATGAGACATGGGTAGAGTGCCGTTGCGTCATAGCTCACAGCAACCTCAAATTCCTGGGCTCAAGCAATTCTCTTGCCTCAGCCTCAGCCTCCCAAGTAGCTGGGACTACAGGCACCCAGCCACAACACCTGGGCATTTTTTTGTTGCAGTTGTCATTGTTGTTTAGCTGGCCCAGGCCAGGTTCGAACCCACCACCCTTGGTGTATGTGGCTGGCACCATAACCAATGTGCTATGGGTGCTGAGCCTAAAGAGCTGAGTTTATTGAGTGTTCACTGTGGGTCATTGCCTGCCTGTGTCATCCCCATGACAGCGGTTCTCAACCCGTGGGTTGCAACCCATAGGAACTTTATTAAAGGGCTGCGGCATTAGGAAGGTTGAGAACCACTGCCTTAAGACATCACTGGTACCATTTTGTAGAGCAGTAAACGGAGGCTCCAATAGGTTGGTTCAGATGTTTGCCTATGGTCACAGCAAGCAAATGGCAAATTTGGGACTTGCACTCAAAAGAACTCCTGGGACTCTAAGTATAGAGAGAACACCCCAGAGGACTTCCCAGAGGAGGTGACATTGCCCCTCCCCCAGGTTGTAAGAATGGACTGATTCAGAGAAGAGGAGGGTCTTTTAAGCAAAGGGGGTGCCTATAAAGACTGAGAGGTGACCTGCCTGGCACGCTGGGGGAGCTGCAGGCAGCTGTGCAGCTGGAGCTGGTGCGGTGCACTCCTGTGGTGAGCAGAACTGGTGCTCAGCCACGCCTTCTCTGGGGGTTGGGCTCTGTCCACCGGTTCAGGGGCTCTGGCTCGGCTGGGCTCAAGGAGCAGGATGAGGCCCAGGGTAGGATGTCACCTGGCCTGGCCCTGGGACAATATTGGTGCAGGGACAAACCAAGGAGGGAGGGGCAGGATCTTATGGTAAGACTGCTGAGTTCTGCCCCCACCCTGTCCTCTGCTGGCTCTGGGACTTCGGATAAGTCACTTTCCCTCCTGAGTCTCATTTGCCCCATCTCTAAAGTAGGGACAATTGTGCCTCGTGATACTGTTATGAGGATTAAATGTCTTGATAGAGGCAAGGGGCTTGGAGCAGGGCTGAGTAAGCACCTGGAGTGTCTGCTGTCATCAGTACTCCTGGGGCAAGTTCTTCCCTTTCCTTAGGGGGAGGGGAGCCTAAGGGTGTGTTTGCAGGGCTAGTGTCCCCCAGACATCTTTCTGACACCTCAGGATCGGGCCCGGGCCTTTCTTCATCAGCCTTAATTCCACCCCGACACAATTCACATTTTGGGCCTGAGTCCACTGGGGGTCATGGACGACTCCCATCAGGCGGGGGAGGGGTGGGAACCAAGAGAAGTGGTGACTAAGACAGGAACCCGAAAAGCACTCACATGGACGCCTCCCCCAGGGAGGTGGGTTCTTTCACTCTTGTTCATTGGGTGACTCATGTGGGGGCAGGTATGGAAGATGTTAGGACACGGGGGTGGCACATATCAATCCCAAGAAGCTGGTGGCCTGGTGGGCTACGGAAGGCTGCTGGTGTCTCTCATATCTTTGACTGGGAGGCCTGGAGTTAGAAAGACCTGAGTTCAAATTTTAGCACTGTTTAGCTGTGTGACCTTGGGGAAGTAACTCCCCCTCTCTGTGCCTTCATTTCCCCATCTGTAACATCATGTCAATTCCATAACCATATACCAGCTAACTCCATTTCTCAGCAGCAAATCCATCCTATCGTGCTTTACTGACTCTTAAGGACTCCCAACTTGAAGGACCCACTGTGGCTCCCCTTGCCCACACAATAAGGTGCAGCCCTCTTCTGTTAGGGATGGGTGGGGAGGGGACAAGGAGGAAACACGTTTGTGGAATATCTGCTCTGGAGCCTTTGGCTTATTTAAACCTCACATAAACCTATTTTACAGCTGAGAAAACTAGTTGCTGAGAGCAACAACAGGCAAAGCTGGGCTTCAAACCCTCATCTGTCCCACCCTCCAGAGTCTATCTCTGCTGCCCACTCAGTCAATAAAATGTCAGGAGTTTAAACATGAACACATTTTTTGTTACGAAGAAGAACAGAGGAGGAAAGCGGAGAAAACCACAAATTGCACTGCAGGGTCTCACCTCCTTGCAAGTAACATGTGGCAACAAAATCTGTCCTGCTCCTGCATGACAACACTAGAAATCAGTAGAAATCAGCTGTTATGAAAAGCTGGTGGTTGTCTCTCTCTCCCTTGTACTTTTAGCCAAGCTGAACCTCGGTGAGATGATAAGTTATAAACATACCTTAACTTGACCCTCAAGTCTTCATTCTGTGTGTTCTAACTTATATGTAGATTGTGCACCATTTTTGGTGTTTTTTTTTTAGAGACAGAGTCTCACTTTGTTGCCCTCAGTAGAGTGCTGAGGGGTCACAGCTCACAGCAACCTCCAGCTCTTGGGCTTAGGCGATTCTCTTGCCTCAGCCTCCCGAGTAGCTGGGACTACAGGTGCCCACCACAACGCCTGGCTATTTTTTGTTGCAGTTTGTCCGGGCCCACCACCTTTCAGTATATGGGGCCAGCGCCCTACTCACTGGGGCAGCCACTGGCTGCCCCATTGCATGCCATTTTTAATGTATTTAATTGTTTGAGGGCATAGTGGCTCACACCTGTAATCCCACCACTTGGGAGACTGAGGTGGGTGGATAGCCTGAGCTCACAGGTTCAAGACCAGCCTGAGCCAGAGCAAGACCCTTGTCTCTAAAAAAAAAAATTGCTGGGTGTTGCAGTGGATGCCTATAGTTCCATCTACTTGGGAGGCTGAGGCAAGAAAATCGCTTAAGCCCAGGAATCTAAGGTTGCTATGAGCTATGATGCCACAGCACTCTACCAAGGGTGACAGAGTGGAACTCTGTCTCAAAAAAAATTGTTTGAAAAGGCACTAGCTGGAGACACCCGTAGCTCAGTGGGTAGGGTGCCGGCCACATACATTGAGGCTGGAAGATTCAAACTCAGCCCGGGCCAGCTAAAAAAAACAATGACAACTGCAACAACAACAAAAAAGATAGCTGGGCGTTGTGGTGGATGCCTGTAGTCCCAGCTACTTGTGAGACTGAGGCGTGAGAATCACTTAAGCCCAAGAGTTTGAGGTTGCTGAAAGCTGTGACACCACGGCACTCTACCAAGGGCGACATAGTGAGACTCTCTCTCAAAAAAAAAAAAAAAATGGGGGGTGGTGCCTGTGGCTCAGTGGGTAGGGTGCCGGCCCCATATGCCAACGGTGGCTGGTTTCAGCCCAGGCTAAACTGCAATAAAATAATAGCTGGGCATTGTGGCGGGCACTTGTAGTCCCAGCTACTCAGGAGGCTGAGGCTAGAGAATCACTAAAGCCCAAGAGCTGGAGGTTGCTATGAGCTGTGACACCACAGCAGTCTACTAAAGGGTGACAAAGTGAGACTCTGTCTCTAAAAAAAAAACTAATGGTGTCTTTTGGTGGTCCAATACTTTTGGTATTATCCATTACAGCTTCATGAAACCTGGTCAGCCAATTACAGCAGATGTCTACTACAACCAATTGGATGACATGATGAGAATGCTTGTGATTAAGCCCTTGAGACTGGTCACTAGAGACAGGACAAACTACAGAAGCTGGACTTGGAAATTCTTAGTCATCCACTGTCTTTCCACAACCTTGCACCAACTGACTACCACTTCTTCCAGACTTTGGACCACTTCTTGCCAGGAAAAATATTTAATTTTCCACAAGCTGTGGAAAACGCCTTTTGCAATTTTACCACCACTTGCTCTCCAGGCTTCTTTGCTACTAACATACACAAGCTACCATTAAGATGGCAAAACTGTAAAAAAAAAAATGAAATGGCAAAACTATGTTGATAATTTAGGTGCATACTCTGATTAATTGCACAGCTTCTTTTTTTTTTTTTGAGACAGAGCCTCAAGCTGTTGCCTTGGGTAGAGTGCTGTGGCATCACAGCTCACAGCAACCTCCAACTCCTGGGCTCAAGCGATTCTCCTGTCTGCACCTCCCAAGTAGCTGGGACTACAGGCGCCCATCATGCCTAGCTATTTTTTGGTTGCAGCTGTCGTTGTTGTTTGGCGGGCCCGGGCTGGATTTGAACCCGCCAGCTCAGGTGTATGTGGCTGGCACCTTAGTCACTTGAGCCACAGGTGCTGAGCCAATTACACAGCTTTTTGTTTGAGATATAATAAAGTAAACATTTGATTCAAAAATCAGACATTTCTCCCTAATTATTAGAGAAATGTAAATCAAAACCACCCTGAGATATCTAACCCCAGCGAGAATGGCCCACAGCACAAAATCTCAAAACTGCAGATGCTGGTATGGATGTGGAGAGAAAGGAACACTTTTACACTGCTGGTGGGACTGCAAACTAAATACAACTTGTTTGGAAGGAAGTATGGAGAACCTTCAGAGAACTCAAGCTAGACCTCCCATTTGATCCTGCAATCGCATTAGTGGGCATCTACACAGAAGGAAAAAAATCCTTTTACCATAAGGACACTTGCACTAACCTGTTTATCGCAGCTCAATTTATAATCGCCAAAATGTGGAAACAGCCTAAATGCCCACCAACCCAGGAATGGATTAACAAGCTGTGGTATATGTATACCATGGAATACTATTCAGTGGCTAAAAAAGATGGAGACTTTACATCCTTTGTATTAACCTAGATGGAGGTGGAAGACATTCTTCTTAGTAAAGCATCACAAGAATGGAGAAGAAAGAATCCAATGTACTCAATTCTAATATGAAGGCAGCAGATGAGCTAATACAAGGGAAGGTAGGGAGATGAGCAAGTGGGGAAAGGGGAGGTGGGGGGGTCATGGTGTATGGCACACCTCTTGGGGACAGGACACAATTATAGGAGGGACTTTTCTTAGCAAATGCAATCAGTGTCGCCTAATTCTCTGTACCTTCAATGAATCCCAAACAATAAAAAAAAAATTAAAAATGACAAGAAGATCATGAATTAACAACTCCATGTCATGCCTCAAAGAACTAGAAAAGAGCTAAAGCTATCAGAAGAAAAGAAAGAACAAAAATCAGAGCAGAACTGAATGAAACTGAAACAAAAAAATACAACAGATCTATGAAATGAAAATTGGTTCTCTGAAAAGAGAAACAAAATCAATAGACCCCAAACTATATTAAATAGGAAAAAGAGGGAAAGGGTTCAAATAAGCTCAGTTAGATATGAAAAGGGAGATGTTACAACTGATACCACAGAAATTACAAAAGATCATCTGAGACTACTACAAAAACCTCTATGCACACAAACTAGAAAATCTAGAGAAAATGGATACACAGACCTGATACTATAAAAATTCTAGAAGAGAATGTAGGAAAAACTATCCTCAACATTGGCCTAGGCAAAGAACTTATGATTAAGATCCCAAAAACAAATGCAATGAAAACAAAAATGAATGCATGGGATTTAATTAAACTAAAAAGCTTCCACATAGCAAAAGATATAATCTTTCAACAGGGTAAACAGACAAGCTATTGAATGGGAGAAAATATCCACAAGCTATACATCTGACAAAGGCCTAATATGCAGAATCTATAAGGAACTCAAACAAATCAAAAAGATAAAAACAAATAACCCCATTAAAAAGTGGCCAAAAGACTTGAACAGACATTTGCAAAAGTAGAAAAACAAATAACAAACAAAGGGAACAAATGCTCAACATCACTAATCAGTGAAATTCAAATTAAAACCAAAATGAGCCAGGATGGAAGGAGGGAAGAGCAGGGGGAGGGGAGGGGAGAGGAGGAGGGTGGTTGGATGGAGGGAGGGTAATCGGTGGGACCACACCTATGGTGCATACTGCAAGGGTACATGTCAAATCTATTGAGTATATATAGAGTATAAATGTCTTAACACAATAAATAATTAAGTAAGTGAGGTGATGGCTATGTTAACCAGTTAGATGTAAGCATTCCAAATTGTATATAAAATCAGCACATTGTACCCCATAAATGCATTAATGTATACAGTTATGATTTAATAAAAAAAGATTATACGTAAGAAAACTTTATAAGGATTCATATTTTAAAGAGTGCTTTTTTATCAAAGACCATAAATTATCACTGAAATCTGGGCAATTCAAGTATGACACCATCGCAGAAATAAAACAAAAAAACAAAATGAGATAAAAGTATTCAAAGAACTAAAAGTAGATCTACCATTCAACCTAGCAATCCCACTACTGGCGTATCTATCCAAAGGAAAAGAAGTCATTTTATAAAAAATAGACACCTGTATCTATGTACTTTTTGTAGTATGATTAACAATTACAAAGATATGGAAACAACCTAAGTGCCCACCAACTAAGGGGTCCTCAAACTACGGCCTGCGGGCCACATGAGGTGGTGTGATTGTATTTGTTCCCTTTTTATTTTTTTACTTCAAAATAAGATATATGCAATGTGCATAGGTATTTGTTCAGATTTTTTTTTTTTAAACTATAGTCTGGCCCTCCAAAGGTCTGAGGGACAGTGAACGGGCCCCCTGTTTAAAAAGTTTGAAGACCCCTAGTGGTATGTATAGAATACTACTCAGCCATCAAAAAGAATAAAATAATTAATGACTTTCCCAGAAACTTGGATGAAACTGGAGGCCATTGTTCTAAGTAAAGTAACCCATGAGCAACAACAACAAAGATACTACATGTTGTCATTTATAAGTGGAAGCTAAGCAATGGGTATGCACAGTCATATGGAGTGACTTAACGGGCACTAGAGACTCAGAACAGAGAGTGTAGGGGGGGACTATGGGATAAAAAAATACTATAGTTGTTTATTTTTTAAAAACTCAAAATAAGGCTCGGCACCAGTCACATACACCTGAGCTGGTGGGTTTGAATCTACTCCAGGCCCGCCAAAACAATAATGACAGCTGCAACCAAAAAATAGCCAGGCGTTGTGGCGGGCGCCTGTAGTCCCAGCTACTTGGGAGGTGGAAGCAGGAGACTTGCTTGAGCCCTGGAGTTGGAGGTTGCTGTGAGCTGTGATGCCATAGACTCTACCCAGGGTTACAGCTTGAGGCACTGTCTCAAAAACAAAACAAAACAAAACAAAACAAAAAAAAAAAAAACAAAAAAAAACTCAAAATAAATTTGAAGGCAAAATTGTTATCCTGTGATAAGATGCTCATTAAGACATCTAAAATAATCTGTTCTATAAAAATGGAGGATTCAATCAAACCAGTATTATAGGTTTTTCTCCCCATTCTGTATTAATTATGGTGCATGTTCTAATTCCCATATGGGCTGTGAAAGAGACCATTCGGTTTGGCAACCCCAACAAAAGAGCCCTTTGCAGAAGCAAGTGATAGTTTAGAATAGAACTGCAGGTATCTAGGTGAAATAGCTTTTATTACTATCTATAACAATTTGGGTAAAGAACTTTCTGAGCAACATATTTTACTCTGGTTCTGGTCAGATCTCTCTCTCTCTCTCTCATGCGCGCGCAGAAAATCATGAAGCAATAAAAGAGAGGAAAGGAATTTTCAATGAATAATTAATACTAAAATGAAAAATATATGAATGAATTTAAGGTTTGATATTTTTAATGTGGAAGTAACACAAGTGCATTTACAATGTAAGCACATTTACAATACAATTAAATTCTTAAAGATGTAAAGGGAAATGCTACTTTATTTTATATTAACACATTTATAGCCTAATAAAATTAATATAGTAGTTTCATTTGTAAACATATACAAATAGAATGCTGGTTGTAATTAAAACATTAAATGACTATAACTGTACATGTGAATGTACATAATTCAGTATTGTCTTAAATGATTAAAATTTCTAGTTTAATATGATAGAATTAAAATATTTTGTTCAGAGAGCCACCTCATTTTTCACAAATTTTATCTCCTAATTCTATCTTCTAAACACAAAATCAGCACACAAAAGAAATATGTTTTGATCTTATTTTGTTGTTGTAGAGAAACATCAGTGAAATATCAAACCTATGGACATTTTCATGAGTAACTTATAAATGGACAATCATCAATTTCAGCAATTGGACATTAGAAGATTTATAACTTGCAAGTACCTTTGAATAAAATATAATTGGTTTGCAATACAGATTGTTACATTAAATTATACTATTGGCATAATCTATGATTTTTGACATATTACATAAAGCTATTCGAAAGGTAAAGTATGTATGATATAGTTATTGTGTTCATTGTTTATTGTAAAGCAATCACAGAAAAACATGCACCTAATATGCCAACCTGATCTTCCAACCCACAAACCATGATTGAAAAAGCAGAAATTTCAACCCTTTGTCTTCAGTGGTCCATAGTATAACATGTTCCAAGCATAAATTCCACACTGCATGCAGCAACTGGCCATATGCTTTAAAACAAGTGATCACAGTATTTATATATTTAAAGGAAAGGCATCTACACATATATTATTTTTAAAACAAGGAAGAATATACCTTAGAAAACCTTTACTAGAGTAAATTTTTCTAGAAAGTTAAAAAATAGCAGAGCTTTGTTACAGGAACATCTCTAGTACAAATATTTAACTTAAAGCTGTGATACGTGTATCTAAATTTTGGTGTACAAAAACGTAAATTTTATCACATCAAAATCACAAGACTTTTAGCTTTGGATGTTTTTAGAACTGTAAAACAGCTTTGACAACCCTAAATGCCAAAGTGCAAAAGGGGTCTTCTGATCATATCTCTTTGGTACACTACAGTCACATAGATATTGAACAGAATTAATTAAATAAGCTATTAATTAATAAAGGAGTTTAAAATCTGATTCTCTGTTCTCTCTTTGCAGTATTGTTTTGTTACTGAAAAGTTACCAAAAAAATTGAAATAAAACTTTGTATTTGTAAATGTTCAAAATAATTGATTTTAAGTTTTCCGTTGGAATCTTAATGAATGCCATGAAAAATTTTAATTCGCAACAAAATAGCACTGCACTATCAGCTGGGGAAATGGAAGGTGTGAAGATGGATTTTTGCAAGGCTGAGTTAAACTATAAATGACAAAGTCCACCTCAGTGCTGCAAAAGTTCTGTGAATGTCATGGGCAGTGTACAAGAAGCCTGCCTATGATGCTGTTTATCTTTCACACTTGTAGGAAATACAATCTACTTTACACCTCCCCAAAAAAACCTTATTTTTAGAGAGTCTATTCAATCTCCTTTAATTCAAAGGGAACTTAGTTTCCATGTGTTAGAGGAGCATCTACAACAATGGTTCTCAACCTTCCTAATGCCGCAACCCTTTAATACAGTTCCTCATGTTGTGGTGATCCCCAACCATAAAATTATTTTCATGAAGTAGGAAGGTTGAAAACCACTGATCTACAAAATAATTAAGAATGACATTAATAATACTCAAGTGACTTTTAAGGCCAAAAATGTTGCCTGTGGTACAATTTCTAACACTAAATGTGAGGATTCAAAAGGTCCATCATAACTTCAAGGTGATGTCTTCTGGTCATTAATTTTAATATGAAAGTGGTTATTCAGTTTCATAATTATTTATTAAAGGCATCTATTTTATAGCTTCACTGAAAGCAAAATAAACAATTCACATCTACAACTGGATGTTATAAATATTGTATGAATTATGCTCTGTGCCTGTAAATAACATGAAACATGTTAAGTGCATAAGTATCCGAGAAAGCCTTATATTTTATACCCTTTTATTACAAATGACACACTAGAATATATATTTTTAAGCATAACTGCTGATGACCGTTGCTGCATATGTAGTCAACTATAATTTCCTAATCCACTGATTAACACATATTGCTATATATTTTTACAGGCCACAATAATACTATTTGCTCTATGAAATGTAATGTGAGGGTAGATCTCAGTCAAGACCTCTTGACATTATAGCATTCAACCAAAACTGTTGCGAAGAATTAGTCATTTCAACATAGGTCATAAACGCATGTTACCTGAAAGAAATATATATTTTAATAACATATTAAGTCAGAAGCTTCTAGAGAATAGGGATCAATGAGACCTTGTCCTCTTATCTAGTAGCATATGCTATGCTAAGTAATAATAAATTCTTGAAATTCTGATGATATATTATACATTAAACTTTAACTCTCCCAATACCACTGAATAAAAAGGATATTGAAAAAGTACAATCACAGCAAAAAATAAATGTGACTACAAAAGAATAATGTGGCCCTCCCAAAATAAAGTATATTGTGTTAGCAAATGTATAGTAAGCCTTTTATTACCTGAAAAATAAGTACAGACTCAAAGTAGATTGAAGTTGTTATATATTCATCAACTTTTCAAAGGGTGCTGATATTCTCTAAATCTATTGGGATTAGTTAATAGTAATGAAATCATTTTAAATTAAAACTAAGCAAAAAGGTAATTTTACATGTCCCACAGTACCATTAGCTAAAAATTAATGTAATTAACTTTGCCCTAAATTAAGTATGATCATATCTGGTTCTATATTTAAAATGATGATGATAAAAGTAATGGAAAATCTACTCTGGGTATTCTTAATGTTGAATACACATATCTGTATTATGGAAGTTAAATGAGTACACCTGGTGTTTTCACTTTTGGACCTTCAAGACCTAAGCATAAAAAAGGTCATTATCTTCTAGTATATACATTGCACACTATTTCATGGATTCATTGTTTTTTTAATTGCTTCACAAAAACTTATTTGTAAAAACCTGGTTTGAGTGTCTTAAACAGGTCTTTGAGCACATATTTTAAGTGACTTATTTATTCTGTTTCTCCATCTCTCTCTTACATTAACCATTTAAATAGGCATAAAGCTGATGGCAGAAAGCTGGCCATATTTGTTTTCAAACTTAACTGTTTAATGTGAAACATCAGATCAGTTAATTTTAGGGGAAATATGAGTCATTAGAATTATTTAGCTTTTGAAACTGTTCAAAATGATACTGCCTTAGATTTTATCCTATTTTAACAGGTATTTATTTTTAAAGTTGGAAAGTGGTCGATTCAGCATGGGTGATGCTTCCTTGTTTTTATGATACTCTATCCAATTCAATTTTTGTTTATGGAGTGAGGTGTGGGGGTGGAGGTTTCTTTCTTTTCCCATATGGATATGCAGTTGCCCAGTGCTATTTTTTAAAACAATCTGCCTTTTCCTATTCAGTTGACTTGGTACCTTGATTAAAAATAATTGATTACAGGTCAAGTGCAGTGGCTCATGCCTGTAATCCTAGCACTCTAGGAGGCTGAGGCAGGTGGATTGCTTGAGCTCAGGAGTTTGATACCAGCCTGAGCAAGAGCCAGATCCCATTGAGGTAAGAGAATTGCTTGAGCCCAAGAGTTTGAGGTTGCTGTGAGCTATGACATCACAACACTCTACCCAGGGTGACAGAGCGAGACTCTGTCTCAAAAAATAAGTTAATTGACTGATTATGGGCTGAGAAAAGTGACTTATGCTTGTAATCCTAGCACTTTGGGAGACCAAGGCAGAAGGATTGCTTGAGGCCAGGAGTTCAAAACCAGCTTAAGCAAGAGCGAGACCCCCATCTCTGCTAAAAATAGAAAAACGTAGCCAGGTGTGGTAGCATGTGCCTGTAGTCCTAGCTACGCGAGAGGATGAGGCAGGAGAATCATTGGAGCCCAGAAGTTTGAGGTTGCAGTGAGCTATTGACGACACCACTGCACTAGCCTGGCCAACAGAGCAAGTCCCTGTCTCAAAAACAATTAATGTATATATACATCTATTTTTGAAATCTCCATGTTTCCACATGTACACCATTACCATATTGTGTTGATTATTATAGCTTATAGTGGATATTGAAATCAGGTATGTGAGTCCTCTAAATTTTCAAGATTATTCTGTTCTAGATCCTTTGCTTTTCACATACATTTTAGAATAAATTTATCTTTTACTGTTTTTAAAAGGACCTGATGAGATTTTGATTGCATTGAATCTATAGGTCAATTTGGGTACAATGGATTTCTTAACAATATTGAGATTTTCAATTCATTAACATGGTATATCTCTCCTTTTATTAAGTCCATCTTAACTGTACCTTCTCACTAATCTCTAGATTCCAGTATAGAAGCCTTGCGATCTGTTGTTAGATTTATTTCTATTTATTTCATGTTTTATATTGTCTATGTAAATGTTTTTGAAATTTCATCTTTTAATTATTTGTTGGAATATGATATTCAATTTATTCACATATAATTACATAATAAAAAATTTATTTTCATATAAAGATTTTGTACACTGTGGCTTTGTAAAAATCACTTCTTACTTCTAACAGGGTCTTCTTGTGTGTAGATTTCTTTCTTTCTTTCTTTTTTTTTTTGAGACAGAATCTTACTGTGTCACCCTTGATAGAGTGCCATGGTTGTCATCTCACAACAATCTCAAACTCTTGAGCTCAAGTGATACTGCTGCCTCAGCCTCCTGAGTAGCTAGGACTACAGGAGCCCACCACAACGCCCAACTATTTTTTAGAGTCAGGGTCTCGCTCTTGCTCAGGCTGGTCTTGAACTCCTGAGTTCAAGGAATCCACCTGCCTAGGCTTCTCAGGGTGCTAGGATTACAGGTGTGAGCCACGGCACCCAGCCCCTTGTGTGTACATTCTTGCTTTTGTACATGTATATGATCTGCTAATCATGACAGAATCGCTTTTTCTAACATTGCCTGTCTTCATTGAGTTATGGCACTGGCTAGGACTTCCACCATAATGTTAATGGAAATGGGTCAGAGTGAATGTCCTTGGCTTGTTTCCAATCTTAGGGGAAACTCTTGCAACATTTCACCATTAAGCATGATGTTATCTGTCAGTTTTCATAAGTGTGCTTTATTAGACTGAGGAAACTCCCTTTAGTCCTAGTTTGCTGACAGTTTTTATCATTAATGAGTGTGAAGTTTTATCAATTGCAGTATTCAAAACTATACATTTCGCCCTCTTAAGTTGCATCCACAATTTTGATATTTTGAATTTTAATTTTCATCCAATTTGACATTAATGCCAACTTCTATTGTGGTTATTTATCCCATGTGTTTTTAAACTTTTTAATTTTTTTTTTTTTATTTTGCAGTTTTTGGCCGGGGTCAGGTTTGAACCCACCACCTCGGGTATATGGGGCTGGTGCCCTACTCCTTGAGCCACATGCGCCACCCCAGTCCCATGTGTTTTTAGATGCCTATTAATATACAAATATGCAAGGATTGATTTCTAATGTAGCCTGAAACTTCATATGATTCTAATATTTTGAAATTAAGACTT
The DNA here is from genome assembly GCA_963574355.1 of Loris lydekkerianus. Classification (NCBI taxonomy): domain Eukaryota; kingdom Metazoa; phylum Chordata; class Mammalia; order Primates; family Lorisidae; genus Loris; species Loris lydekkerianus. The sequence continues at coordinate 70,436 of CAUYPK010087691.1, read as the reverse complement.
GTCTTATGAGTTCGGCGCTCGTAGCACAGTGGTTACGGTGCCAGCCACATACACCAAGGGTGGCGAGTTAGAACCCAGCCTGGGCCAGCTAAACACCTGCAACCAAAAAATAGCCGGGTGTTGTGGCGGGCACCTGTAATCCCAGCTACTTGGGAGGCTGAGGCAAGAGAATCGCTTAGGCCCAGCAGTTGGAGGTTGCTGTGAGTTGTGACGCTACAGCACTCTACCAGGGTGACTTAGTGAGACTCTGTCTCAAATTAAAAAAAAAAAAAAAAAAAAAAAAAAAATTTTCTTATGACACAGCGTAAACATGGTGTATCTTGGTGAATTTGCCATGTATAATTAAAAATAATGGTGTATTTTGCAATTTTTGGGTACATGTTTTAAATATCAGTTCAGGTTGTTGGTATAATACACTTTTCTGGTTACTAATTATCTAAATAATTCAATAATAATTTACATAGTTCAACAATGAGTGCAGAAAATCTTTGAAAGGTGACCCAGATTAAAGTACCCAAACAAATAAATAAAAAGTAACTCAATTTGAGAGGTTCCCATGTGAGCCAACATTTATATTGGGCCCCATATATAAATGAAATTTGGAACCATCAGATTTACTTAAACACAGTGTACCATCACTTGGAATCCAGGCACAAGGCTAAAACTAGGATTTCAGAGGAATTATGTGCATTTAATAATCTTATTTAATAAGTCTGTTTTCTTTACTATACTGCCTTTTATATAGTATGGCCAAGTGTCACCTCATGGGCACAGACGTTGTTGTGTCTGTGTACATGTAGTAGAAACCTACCATAAGGAAATAACTGAGTAAAAACACATTAAAGCATTCTTGGACAGTAAGAAAGGTACCTTAAAAACATATCCTCGGTATTTAATTCAGAAGTGTCTCTTGCAAGAGTTCACAGTATCTTTAATCTCTTTCAAGTCTATCAACTTGGTAGGGAAAAGTTTAAAATGATTTTTAAATTTTCATTCATAAATTAAAACTATTAAAGGGAAAAATTAAATCTTAGCTAACATGTTTGCTGCTTCATTTCTGCCTGCAGAGAGGTTCTTACCCTCTGCCAGTGTCATATTTGGTGAAGCTTTAAAATTTTCAGTCTTTAGACAAATACTATATAGTTTTATTCATATGATACCTATAACTTTAGCATTCTAAAACCTATAGTCACCGATTAAAATCTGTAAACTGTTTCCTGGAATCAGAACTTCTTTTCTGTTTATATTTTTCACCAATCTAAATAATAGATTAGTAGTCAACAATAGTAACTCAAGTAATAAAAAATATAGTTTGTCCATAAAATTCGTGTGCAATTTAAAATAGTTTAACATAGTAATTTGCACACGAACTTTATGGACACCCTGTATTACATCATAGCTCAAATTTTCACAAAGCTGTTGCATGTGTTCAATAACCTTCATGACACTGTGCTTGATTCCTTTGAGTGACCTATAAAATACTTAGATTACTAGAAAAAAATGGTTATTACTTTTATGATCTGTCACTGACTTTTAACCTTGTGTGTACATTCTTCCACTTTTGGGCTTAGAGTACAGTCAATGTAGCCCTTCAGTTCAAGTTATTGATGCAAACAATATTCCCCTTCTTCTTTGAGTTTTCTTGTAATTAAACAGTATATTGGCAGAACTATCTTTGCAATTGGTGCTACATAAAGTCAAAGCATAAGGGTAGAAATGATAAGACTAAAAAGTCAATATTTGAATTGGTAAAGGGAAGTGTGGCTACATCATAAAGTACTAAAAGATGGTCTCTGGCACAGAGTAGATGCATTCATTAAATATGTGATTAATGAATGACTTCAATGACCAAATAGAATGTGATCTGTAGCCATTACAAAGCCCAAATGTATCAGCTAAAACATCTGAGCCCAAGGTAAACCACAAAAGAAAATGCAGACACATAGTATACCATTCTTTTAAAGCATCTTTCACTCACCAATGGTGAGCTATGCAAGCCATGGCCGAAGCAATGAAAATGAAAGCCATTGTTGTGATATTTCTGCTTTTGGAGACTGTATAACAAAGATACAGATAAAAAAGAAGATTTGATTAGCTATCTACATGCCCCAGCCAGAGATCATCACAGGCATTACAAACGTACCTACCAATGACCCTCAGCATCCTCATGGAGAAGCTGAATAACATCTCCATTTCTAATCAGGAAATCTTCTGACGCTCTCTTCCTGCAGTCTGCTAGGGCTTTATGTCTGCCTGGAGACTACAAAGTTGTTTTGAAAAATTACATTACAAACTTGATTGCAAAACCACTTGCATAACTGCCTGTTCTGTGATATAAAGAATTTACTCTTTACTTCAATGGAAAATATGGTACCTGGAGCTCTGCAGGAACAGACACGGAGCAGTTTGTAGTAAAAAAATAAAGCAGAACATATATTAATTTAACCCAAAGAATTAATTTTTATTTGAAAAAAGAGAATTACAACATGAAATGTACAGAAAATAATAGAGCACAACTAATTTGTTACATGAATTATAAGCATAAATCCAGAAAAAAACAAGCATGAAAATATTAAATTTTAAATACTCTTATTTGTAAACTATTTTCATGAAAATTTTATCTTGGCACATACAAAAAACAGTAGCCCTGAACAAAGTTTACTCATGCCCCCGAAAGAATTTCTGAGCGTCGTATTGTTTTGCACAGGTTAAAATAATGGGCACAAAAGCTCTGGGTCCAATGAAAGCATATTAAATCATCACGTTGTGCTTTACTTGACCTTAGTCATTTTGCAGCCATAATTTTAACTTAATTCATTAATAAGCTAAATAATACAAGGCACACTGATTGCATTTGGTTACAAAGTAGATAGGGAAGAAATGATTTTCAAGTCCAAAAGTATTCTGAGATGAGAATCTTTCCAGCACAACATCTTACACATCAAATACATAATTTTCAAAGAAAGGAATACATAATTAAAATTTTTATGAAAGAAAATAAAAACTATGTGCTGTTGATTCTTTATGTGTCCAAGGAAATTAACCTGAAAACAACATCTACATCATTTGGGCTGAACATCTTTTGAGTAGTATTTTTTCCAAATGGGCTGAGAAGCAGGCAGGAAAGAGCTACTTGCCATCTGACATAGTAGCTTCATCAAAATAGGAGAGCCATGTCCGTCACAGGTCTCTACAAGGGAAGCGGTACCCATTATTGCTCAGTTTTTAACTTGATAGGACTTCTTTTTTGGGCAGGGAGAGAGATGCATGGAATGCATTCTATTGCTCTTCTGTATGTTTTCCTTTGTAGCACAATTCAGGGATTTATTGGAAAAAGAGAAAAAAAACTAATAGTTTTTCTACATTTCCATACCCTGTGATTAAAACATTAATCAATGTTTCACATGTACTTTACTTTCTGAGACCATAGGTGGAAGAATACTTAAGACTGAGTTTTTCACTATTCGGGCGACAAGCACACTGAAAGCCCTGATATAAGCATTATGAAAGGTACCCATGTCACAGAAACATTTGTACCCACTTAATATTTTGAAATTAAACAAACATTGAGTTCTTGACAATAGATCATCTACAGCAAATGCAGCAAATGTTTAAACACAAACTTGTTTCTTCTGACTTTTTGCTCAGATCTGAATAACTACTCCCACCCATTCCATCTTCAGATAACATTAATTAAGGAAATTAACTTATTATCTAAACCAATGGTTCCCAAAATTGGGGGTTCTGGATACCCTTTCAAGGGGTCTGGAAGGTCAACCTACAATAAAACATTATTTACCTCTTTCAGTGGCATCCTCTCCCAAGTATTACTATATAGTGGAGTTTTCTAGAGGCTTTGTGATGTGTAATAGCACAACAGATTGAATGCAAAAACAGATATGAAAATTCAGCTTTCTTTTACTAAGCCAGATAGTAAAGAGATTTTTTAAAATCCCATCCTTCTCATTAATTTTATTTTGAAAAATGTAACTTTTAAACAAAAAATCTTGCTTATATAAACTTACAATGGGCTTATTAATATTTTTAAATGAATAAATTAAAAAGTATGCATTTCTTTGTTTTACTTTATAATATGGTAAACATGAATAGATGGAACCTACATAAACCAGAGTTCTTTGGGGTTCTCAGTTTTTAAAAATGCAAGGGTTTCCTTCACTGCAGTTTGAGAACTGGCTCAGCACCCCGTAGGTCTGTGAGGCAGGGCACCGGCCACATACACCGACGCTGGAGGGTTCAAGCCTGGTCTGGGCCTGGCTAAACACAATGACAACTACAACTAAAAAATAGCCAGGCATTGTGGCAGGCATCTATAGTCCCAGCTACTTGAGAACCTGAGGCAAGAGAATTGCTTAAGCCCAAGAGTTTGAAGTTACTGTGAGCTGTGACGGCATAGCACTCTACAGAGGGTGACATAGTGAGACTCTGTCTCAAAAAAAAAAAAAAAAATTTGAGAACTGCTGATCTAGACAATTAACTCAAAACCAACCTCTCACCAGCTGAGTCTGTTTCTTCCTCTGTCATTTAGAGCTATTAAAGCCTGCCCTATCTCACACTAATAATGTAGCTGTTAAAACAGAAATCATCTGGTAACCTGTAAACTGCCATATAAATATGTATAATGGTCATCACATTGTTAAAAGAAAGGATATATTTTACTTTTTTGAAGAAAACATTTTAGAGTCAATGCTGTGCAGCTTTGTGATTATCCACGCCATTACTCTCTTACACGAACAGTAGACCTGCCAAATTGAATTGGTTCCTCTGAAGGGCACCAAGGAGCAGTTCACTACCAAGCACCATTCCTATCGTCCAAGCTGGTGGCTTTAGAGAAGTAAGGATTTACCCCCAAACAATGCTAACTCCCCTCTAATAGCCCACCAATACCCTAACGACTTACAACTATTTCTTCTATAAAATGCTTACTTTTACCCTAAAACAATTTCATTTTTTTCTGGGTACTCCACTGCTCTAATATGCTGAGATTTGATATCATTAGCACATTTTATGAGAAACCACTAAAATACATTCCCTGGATATTACTAAATAGTTTTTAATGTGTAATGTTTATTTCCTATATTTTCTCAGCTGGAATTCAAACTGATTTTTAAAGTATATTTGAAACTTCTTTATTCTCTCACTTTATTTCACATGCCTAGATGGAAACCCCAGTGGTGAAGTTCAACCAAAGATAAACTTGGTCAATTTATAGATTTGGAAACTATTTCACCAACCTCAGAAGAAGCTCCATGTAGAGGCCAAACAAGTTCTATTTAAAGAGAAAAGTGCTCTCTGAATGTTCATAACAGGATTTGTTTCAAAACTTTTTGGCCATGGAATATTCCTAATGACCTAAAGGATGCTGACTAAAGATTACTCCTATACGCTCTACCTATTTTATTAATAAACCTGCCTCAAGGCTTTTAATGTAATATATCGTTACTAACCATTAGGGACCTATCTTCTTCTTCATTTCCATAAGTAGAGTAGAAATAGTTGCTTGGCCACTCGTCAGGCTCTTCAAGGATTTCTGCAGAGTGTGACATCTCAGTCCAAACTATAAGAAAAATGTGGAGTGTGGCAGTTACTTAACGGTGCTAGTTTATTGTAAGTTAAGAAGTAATGCTAATTAGAAAAGTTAATAATTGAATTTGAATAATTGGATTAAGCAATCGAATGCAAGCAGCAAATTAATAGAATCTTATCCTAGTCACATTAAACTATTCATAAAATCTTGGAGAGTCATGTCAACTTTCTCTAACTTGGTATGCTCACCTGTCAAACAAAGGCATTAATACTGTGAGCTGTGATGCTCTCCATATTGCTATGGAGGCCAAAGCATAGGTGACCTGAGGGAAGTGACCTTTAAATGGATTATTGAAAACTGAGCAAGGGTATTATTCCTTATTTCTCCTCAACTCGTGGAAAAAGAACAATTTGTCTCTAGACAAAGAACAATTATATTTAAATATTTAGTATCAGGCATTCTGCTAGGCATTTCCCCAGAGCACTCTATGCTATTGATTTTAGAGTTGTTTAGGTTGTCCCATTGTGTGCTTCCAGAGTACTTTGTACTTCCCTGTTATAACACTTACCCAATTGACTTTTGCTTGTTGAACTATCTTTCTACCCTCCTAGCTTCATGGGGGCGGCAGCTGAGTATACCCTAATTAGCCTGCATACTCAGCACTTTGCATAATTCCTGGTACATAGGTCATGCTGTGTTAATATTTGTTGAATTAAATAAACCGCTTAAAGTCATTTCAAATAATGCAGCTCACATAGCAACAACAAATATTCCAAACTAAATGACTCTTCTCTATTCATTAAACCAAGGGGGTAAGCAAAGTGTACGTTCCTTGAAGCTTGTACACACGTTTTATTCATCTCTATATTCATCTACAGCAGGGATTCCCAAACTTGAGTATACATTCGAATCACATGGGGAGCTTGTTAAAACTCAGGTGGCTTATTAAAACTCCCTCCCAGAGTTTCTGATTCAGAAGGTCTGGTGTGGAGCCAGAGAATGTGCCTTCTACACAAGTTCCCAAGTGACACTGATGTTACTGGTCCAGGGACCACACTTTCACAACTACTGCTCTGTAGTGCCCACCAGAGTGTCTTGCATATGCAAGACATAAGAGCCTTCTAAAAATGTGTTAACTTTATTTTCTTTATAAAAAAATACCAGGCAGGTAGATTTTCCAAATTTACCATGAGAGATAAAAACCTGCACAGCCACAGGGCAGCACCTGTGGCTCAAAGGAGTAGGGCGCCAGCCCCATATGCCAGAGGTGGCGGGTTCAAACCCAGCCCTGGCCAAAAACTGCAAAAAAAAACTTGCACAGCCACGAATCTCATCTTGGGATGACCATGACACATACCTGCATTTGCTGCCGCCTGACCTGCCAAGATTGCCTCAGAGACCTCCACCATAGCACTAGCGTGTTCTGATTCAGTTTCCTCGAAACGTGTAATAGCTCCCTGCTGCTTTCTGAAATAGTGATGTATAAAAATAAGTGAGCTTTTGTACAACTTAAGAGTAAGAAGAAATTAAAATGGTATTTCTTTCACCAATATCATGTGTTATAAACATGTTCTGAGAATCCATTCAAACAGTTGATACTTCTTAAAGCCTGTGTGACAACAGCTTATAATATACAAAAGCTTAAATCCTAGGATCCAAGATGGCAGGTTCTCTCTTTATTATGTGAGGAAAACACTACTCCCTTCTAGACCCAAAGAAGGTATATTGTCTACCATTTCTCTTGCTCTGCAGACTTTTAACCTTAATAAATTATGTAAGGTGTGTATAAATGAAGATGAAACTTTTAACTGATTCATGTTGTTGGGTACACTTCACCTACTATCAAGTCAATTACTGCATGAAAACTAAAGATTTTACTCCCATAAAATAGGATAAAAGATTTGAGTATCATAAATTCCAGAAGAAAAAGATTCTGTGACTTTTTTTTTTTTTTTTTTTTGCAACAGTCTCAGTCACCCTGGGTAGAGTGCCATAGTGTCATAGCTCACAACAACCTTAAACTCTTGGGCTCCAGTGATCTTCTTGCCTCAGCCTCCTGAATAGCTAGGACTACAGGCACCCGCTACAATGCCCAGCTATTTTTTTAGAGATGGGGTCTCACCCTTGCTCAGGCAATCCACCCACCTCAGCCTCCCAGAGTGCTAGGATTACAGGTGTGAGCCACCGTGCCCAGCCTTATCTGTGACTTTTAAATAGTTCTCCCGAAGCCCTAAATGAACCACCACATGTTACACCTTGATTTTAGCTACCTCAGAAAGATGAAGTACAGCAGAGGGAAAAATGTTATTTCTAATAATTCACTCATCCCTATAGCAAGCAGATGCTTTATGGCGAATCTCTGTGCCAAACCTCTAGAATCCGCTTGGGAATTTTTTTTTTTTTTTTTATAGAGACAGAATCTTACTTTGTCACCCTCGGTAGAGTGCCATGGCATCACAGCTCACAGCAACCTCTAGCTCTTGGCTTAGGCGATTCTCTTGCCTCAGCCTCCCAAGGAGCTGGGACTACAGGTGCCCACCAGAACACCCGGCTATTTTTTGTTGCAGTTTGGCCGGGGCCGGGTTCAAATCCGCCACCCTCGGTATATGGGGCACCCTGCCCACTGAGCCATAGGAACCACCCAGTTTGGGAATTCTTTATGCATATATACAAATGTTCTGTGGGAACTGCACCTTTTAAAATTTCTAGAGGCAGAATACAAAGAAAGATCCCATCTCTAAACCAGTGGAGGTCTGCTATCATATAGGACAGCCACCTTCCTTAAAGATTTGCTGGTTGTGTCCAGGCTCAGTTCCCTGCCAGGAACCATACTTTCTCTCCAACTATGTAAAAAGAGAGGCCAAGTCACGAGCAAATGATTTCCATCAAGGGACAACAAATCTGTGAGCCAGTCTTTCATCTGTTCTGTTCCCATTCTCTTACAACTCTTTTTCTCCAAATTAAAGATGACCACGAACACTTTTAAGGGAAAACCATGAGTACAGCCACCTTTCTTGTCAGCTTATGCGCAACTCTTTTAATGATGTATTTCAAACAAAGCATATGTAATCGTGTTTAAAAATCAGCCCATGGGGTACGTATTAGGAACTATCAGGCTTTAATACATGTACAGGCTAGAAATGAGAAAAATGATGTGTTTATGGAATCTGATGAGTTATTGCTAAAATGATTAACAGTTGTTTTTTTTTTTGAGATACTTTAATTACATTGTTTCATGTTACATATGGAAAATAGAAGATTTCAGGAGTGATATTTCTCAAAGAATAATCACTTACTCATCATTCTGCTGAGAAGAAAGCGGATTCTGTTCTGATAACCCATGATGTTTTTGCTTTTTAACTGTGAAATAAAAAAAGCTTATATAAGCATCATCCAAAAGCTATACTTCTTACTGCCCTTGAAGGCCAGTGACTTTCTCTCTTCCCCCCTCTCTCTCTGTCTCTCACACACACACACACACACACAAACATACTGCTGGAATTGGAGTTAACCTTCACAGACTTGCAATAACCAGAAGGAAGACCCATCTGATGTTGGAATTTGGAATGGTTCAAACCATGCAATATTTTATTCAAAATATCCAAACTTAGAACCAGACCCAGGTCTCATTCCAACATTATCAAGGACTGGTTACTTAAGGTGCTAAGCAGAGTCGTCTCCAGAGGAAAACTGGGAATTAATAGTTCACTGTGCTGCTTCTCAACTGCTTATCAAGCAAAAGGCTTCGTTCTCTAGCATAAAGTTCATTCTCCAGTCTAGTTTAAACAACTCTCTGAATCTCAATTGCCTACTAATTAAGAAATCTTTTCACTATAAATAGCATAAAGTAAATAAAAAACCCCGTTCTCTGCAAAAATTATCAAAAAATTTGAGTCAATGAGCTGTTACTATACTACTTGTTCTGAAGAATGCATATTTGAATTTACCTGTCATAAGTTCCTGTTGCTTCAACAAAATATTTCTTATTTCTTTTAACCACAACGTCTTTACTTCAACATTAGGAGCCTAAAGATTAAAAAGATGGGATGTGTTTTCTTTTAAAATGCATGCTCTATAATAAAACAAATGTTAATTAAATATATCAAACATAATCTAGTGCCTAAAAATCCACATTCAAATTCAAACCTTTTGATTCTTAAAATTCCTAAGAATAAATCATTAGCTATCAGATTAGCTGAACTAACAGTCAAAACCATTTTTAAGTTGCCCTTAAATGGAATGGTAACTCTTAGGTGACATAAAAATGTGACATATAATTCTACTTATTTTTTTATTTGCAAGAGGCTTCTTTTTGAAATATAAATATTTTTGTTTAATTTTAATAAAATAAAACAGGCTCTACTATTTCTGAAAAGATAATCTACTGTAAAATAATCTTAGTGACTGATAACATGAAAGCCTCCTTAAATACCCTCCCATCAATTACAAGATAAGTTTGTTAAATGATACCAAGCAAACCAAGAAAATATATTTTTATAGATGGCAGTCACCTAGTACAGCATTATAACAAACAAAAAACACTGGGCATTTTCAACAGATGACAGCACATTGACAGGTTGTGATACAAATACATATTGAAATGACAACATTCTCTTGAAATGCTCTGATTTATCTCCCCTTTCCTGAGATAGGCTGGACTATATAGCATTCAGTCAGGGCTTTACTCATGTTTTTTAGAAGCAAAGACCAGTCTGAACTGTCACATCCCTTCATCTTGTAATCAGATACCCTTTGAATGCTGAGCACACGAGAAAATGAGAAATGTTCTAATTCCATAACTCTGGAAATTTAAGGTGGACAGAGAAGCACCTGCCAAGCTGCCCACGCTAGCTGATAAGTCTCCTGTTGTGAACACTTGAAGCTCTAGCCAGGGGTGTCCAACCTGAGGGCGCACAGCCACATGCTGATTTTGTGAGGACATCTTTTCTTATCTGTGGTGTCAGATACCACAGAAAGGATGCAAGGACCTTATTTTTGCTAATCAACTTTCATTAGTGTTTGTACATTTAAGTGTAGTCCAAGACAACTCCTCTTCTTCCAATGTGCAGCAGAGAAAAGGGAGATGGACACACCGGTGGCCTCAAGGCCACCACAAATAGATTTCAATTTAAACAAGACATGTGCTAGCAAAAAAAAGAATACATCACAAAGAATATTCAAATACTATTTTAGTGACCTATATAAAACAGAAGTTTTTCGTATGTGACCAAAATTATTTTAGTTTGAAAGTTCAGACTATTGAATCTCTCTCTTTTTTTTTTTTTTTTTAAAGACAGTTTTAGTATGTCCCTCAGTAGAGTTCTGTGGAGTCACAGTAATTTCAAACTCCTGGGCTTAAGCAATTCTCTTGCCTCAGCTTCCCAAGTAGCTGGGACTACAGGCACCTGTCACAATGCCCAGCTATTTTTTGTTGCAGTTATTGTTGTTTAGCAGGCACGTGGCCGGTGCCCTATTCACTGAGCTACAGGCGCCCACCACAATGCCAAGCTATTTTTTTTTTTTTTTTTTTTGAGACAGAGTCTCAACTATGTCACCCTGGGTAGAGTGCCGTGGAAACACAGCTCACAGCAGCCTCTAACTCTTGGGTTTAAGCAATTCTCTTGCCTCGGCCTCCCAAGTAACTGGGACTACAGGTACCCACCACAATGCCTGGCTATTTTTTGGTTAGAGTTGTCATAGTTGTTTGGCAGGCCCAGGCTGGATCCGAACCCACCAGCTGTGGTGTATGTGGCTGGCACCCTAGGCGCTGAGCTACAGGCGCCGAGCCCCAGCTATTTTTTTGTTGTTGTTGTCATTGTTTAGCAGAACCGGTACATGTGGCCAACTCCCTAACCACTGAACTACAGGCACTGAGCCCAGACTTTTGAATCTTAATGCAGGTTTTGGTTTGTAGAAGACTTTTTAAACAACCAACCTGGACAATATAAACTTCTTCTTTCCCGCCATACCAAATTTCAAACTTGCGGTTATCACCTTTTACGTGTTCAGTGATTCCAACTTCATCCATCTATAATAAATCAGCCCAAATTTTCATAAGCATTTTGACTGTGAAATTAGATTCAATCTACCCCATCATCATCTAAATGAAACAGAATTTCTCAGGTGGGTAAAGCATACATTTTATGTTCAATGAATATGAAATGAAGTACAATCATAGATAAGAGTATTTAAATTTTTTCACTGAATGATATAATGTATAGCTCAGATTATATGCTCCATTCCAGTGATTGACACAACTGTTATAAATCTGAACATCTAAGTATTCAAATGATGATCTGAATCTGACCATCTATGATTCAATTCTGTTACAAATTATAGTATTAAAACAAATTATTGTGCCAAACACAAAAGTAATTACATCAGTGAAAAAGGCTACCCCAAATTAACTTAAACCGTTATTTAAAATTATTTACCAGGTCACTGAATCTTAAAAATTAGGACTTATCTCAATAGAAGTCCTACAAGTAATACATATCCAATTTATGGGGTGGGGGAGAACCAGACAGTTACACAAGGATCTATTTCCACCAATCACTCAGCCTCTCTAGAAAATAATCTGTTGTGGGATGGAGGTGTTCCCTTGTAGCCAGTGAAATTTTGTATGAAATATCTCTTCTTTACTGCAGATTTTCTTCTCCTTCATATGACTATGTGAAAGCATGAACTCTTCCATTTTCTTTCATCATTTGCTGCTAAGAGCTTGGTTAATTCCATTTTGACATATTTCACTCCCTTGTACACATTCTTTTGTGGTTCCTTTCTACTTTTCCTATTTTCTTTCAATTCCTATCTAATTATGTAAAGGAATATCTCACTCTCTGTTCCAGTTATGATCCCTCCAAAAGACCCTAATTAAAACTGTTAAGCATTAAAAGTAGTGTTAGTTAGTGCCTCATACCAAGAAGGAAACAATTATGCTTAGAAATGAAATATAACTTATTAATGAAAGACCCTATGACATCCACTCTGAATGTAATCAGAAATTACTTAGGCAATGTTCCAAAATATTTTTATATTCTTACTCCACAAATTTAACTAACCTACTTCTGCTCAAATATCAAAATTTAAGATAAATAATACTCTGACTTTTTTTTTTTTTTTTTAAACAGTCTCACTGTTGCCCTCGGTAGAGCACCGTGGTGTCCCAGCTCATAGCAACCTCAAACTCTTGGGCTTAAATTATTCTCTTGCCTCAGCCTCTCAAATAGCTGGGACTACAGGTGCCTGCCACAACACCCGGCTATTTTTGTTGTTGTTTAGCAGCCCTGGTGCATGTGGCTGGTGCCCTAACTACTGAGCTATATATGGGCTGAACCTCACATTTAACATTTTTTAAAAAAATAATTTTGCTTCATTATATGGTCTTTTTTCATTTTTTTATTTCAATTGATTTAGGGCTTCAAGTAGTTTTTGGTTACATGGATGAATTATATAGCAGTAAAATTGGGCTTTTAATGTACCTGCATGAAAAACTATAAAGCACATAGGCTTTGTAGTTAAGAGAGGCCTGGGTTACAATTCCATCTCTAATGCTCACTAGCTATGCATCTGGGTGCAAGTTGCTTAGCTTTTCTAAACTTCAGTTTCCTTAACTATAAAATGGGAAGGATACCTATTTCATGAAGCTGATAATAACATTATGAAATAAAAAAATTAAATTGTGTACATTAAAGGCTTCAATCATATAATAGGCTTTTTAAACGCATGCATTTGCTTTCTAGTCTTTTCCCTATTTGAATAGAAATAATTTTGTTATTTTTCAATGTAAACATATAGCACATCAGTTGCCCTGGAAATCTAACCATTATACCTGGTTAGCAAGCACTATATGCATGTTAGTTAAATTAAAAGATAAATGACAATAATTTTAAACATACGAACTGAGGAATCTAAAAGACTTAAATCCCAAATCCTTCCATCTGATTAACTATGACCTTAGACAAGGACTTTCTTTGCATGTAAGTGGCTGACTTAAAATACTGCATATAGTATTATATATAGTATAGAAAGTTCGTGGTCAGGCCATGGGATTCCAGCATGCTATGATGCAGTCAAGACGCTATGATGCAGTCAAGACAAAGAGTCCATTTACAGTGAGACAGAAGTTACTCAGCAGTAGAGTATCTGTGCTGATCCTCTCTTTCAAGGCTTAAGATTTGGAAAGCAATAACCCTAACTGTTGAGCACCACACTGACTAGTGATGCTAGCAATTGCTTAATGTAGAATCTCATGATAGGTAAGTAGGAGGCAGTAATCACAGCGAGCCCTAAAAAATATCCTAATTTCCATCTTTTTTCAGTCAGCAGTACTATTGTTTTCCTAGTAATCCTCATCCAAAGCCTTGTAGGCATGACATTAAGGATACTAGGTATTTGTGGGAAACTAAAAAAGAATCACACAGATTTTCTTCCTTCAAACGTCACATATTATTTATTTCCTCTATCTAGTAAGTCACAAAGCCCATCTGTCTACCTTCCATTGAAATGTTTCTCATATCTATCATACCCTGTTTCCATGGCAACCATTGTCATTTCAATTCTCAGGATTTCATCACCTCATACCGGTCCTCCTTACCTTAATGTACACTATGAAAGAATATGCTCATGAAAAATAAATAAAGTGGGGAAATAATGGGAAAACTTTTGTCTGTTTTCTAAATTTTCTATAACAAATGTTATATTGCTTTTAGAATTTAAAACTTGAAAGACAAAATTCACTGGATATAAAAAAAATTAAATTCATCAAAAATAACCTCATGTGAATTACAAATTCCTCTTGTCTAATGAAAAAACGAGCTGGCAGTACCAGTGAGTTGCCAGTGACCTCCTCAAATAGTACTGCTCTCATTTTTATACCAAACGAATATTGGGATAGACTGGCAGTTTTATTCATAGGAGATAATAAAGTGATTTCAAAGGATAAAACAGGACAAGTGCAGAAAGGATTCAGGGGTAAGTGGCTTTGAACACCCAGGAAGAGAAGAGCTAGGGAACAGAGGAGGGAGAAAAGAAAGACAGGAGTATGTGAAGCACAAAAGTTATCCATTTTTAAATTGCATTGAGGAAAAGGAAGAAACTCTTTCCTCCATGTCTCACCTGTACCAAAAGACTCTTTGCTAATAAGACCAAGAATTCCACCAACAGCAGAAAGAGAGTGCTCATAGAGGAGCCTGAGACATATCCCGTGATTTCAAATTGTGCTCTGCAGGATGCTAGGGAGCCCTTTGGGAAATGCCTAGGATTATAGTGAGAGAGGGAAGGATTTGATTTCTATCAAAGCTATGCATTCCTGCACTCTCATTTTAAGCAGAGTTCTGCTTTACCTGACTGCTACTTAAAACTTTTTTTAAAACAAATAGATATGCAGCTAAAGGATAAAACCCATTCATTTGAAACAAAAAAAAAGTATACAAACTGGGATGCACACACGTGCTCACACAAAATAACATCACATTACACAATTCAAATTGTCTTACTTTCAAACAGTGCTTAAAACTGTATGACGGGTATCTGTCACAGCCTTCTCCAGTTTCAACACGTCTTTTACAAAAAACAACAGCTTTCTCATATAAGAAAAGATGTCGCTGCATTGGTTTGAATCTAGCAAAATCCTTCATTTTTGTAGCACCTTTCTTGTGTCCTGTCCAAACACTGAATCCACCTTGCATTATCATCTTGCCCAGCTCATTTAAGTTTCCCTAGAATGAAAAATCAAAACCCATTAGTACAAAGCAGAGCTACAGTCACATCTCTGACATTAACACTTGAGTCTTTAGCTTGAGCTACTAAAGCCCTCAAGGATAATTTATATCTTTTTTATTTATATGTTTTAAAGAAACATATTCACTCTGGCTGGGCACTGTGGCTCATGACTGTAATCATGAGGCTGAGTGGGAGCCTCATGAATTGGGAGGCTGAGGTGGAAGGATCCTTTAAGCTCAGAGCAAGAACAAGACCTCATCTCTATGAAAAATAGAAAAATTAGCTGGTATTGTGGGGGCACTCTATAGTCCCAGCTACTCAGGAGGCTAAGGCAGGAGGATCACTTGAGCCCAGGAGTTTGAGGGTGCTATGAGTGAGGCTGATGCCACAGCACTCTAGCCTGGGCAATGGAGTGAGACTCTATGTCAAGAAAATATACATATATACTCATTCTAACTTTTTACATTAAAACATACCATACATCACATATGTACAAAATTCTGCGGGGGTGGGAGATAAAAGAAACTTCCTTTACCCTGGCTTCACATCATCTCCAGATGGCGGGATTTCAGCTAGTGTAACTCTCCCCATGACTTTCTCAATCCTGATTGGTTTCCCCACTGGGAGTTGCTAATCTGTTAAAAGGCTGCAAGCTCTAAAGATGTGATCTGTTTCTTCTATATCTACCCGGGACCAGGGCAAGCTCAATTCTAGGACAGTGTGTCTCCCTCCAGGTCTGGACTGGGGTAGGGGGAGTCAGGCTGCTGAGGACAAGAGGAATCTCACAAATCCATTTGGCTGCTGATCTGAAGCCAATTCTCCACTTAGCATTATCAGTAATAATGCTAACATTCTGATCTACATTTATCTACTTCTTACATGTTGTTTCTCAATTGGTTCCAGAAGCAAAGGAAAGGGATATTGACATATTGACCTCCTAAAATTCCAACAATTATTAACATCTACTTACAATATAGCCATTTATTGCAATCTGATGCATGGAGTCATTAACTGCCTTCAGTAAATCCAGCATTGTGTCAAGCGCCTCTTTTAATTGAGTAGTTCCTTCACTTTCTCTGCTATATTTTAATAGCTCCTGTAATTAAAAGTCAGGAATGAAACCAATATTAGGCAGATATTAATAGCTAGTGAAGATGAATAAGCTTTTGGCTAACATGCTTTCAAGTAGGAATCCGAAGATAATGTCACTTTTTGAAGTAATTTATTTATACTTTGTCAAGTTAATACTATTTTTAATAACAATGTAAAACTTGGGAAAGAAGTAGAATGGTAACTGAACAATATAAAACAAAGGACATTCAACACTTTGGAGCTGAAAAATAATCACTATTGAGATACATTAGAGATTAGTTTTTAGCGCAATTACACATTTTTTTCATCTTCTACATATAATTTGTTTTATCCATGATACATATAGCATGAAACATTATGAAAATGCATTTTACAATGAGCTATGTTGTATTTATACTTAATACACGATTTCAGTTTTTTGCATTTTTCATTGAGAAGGCCCATATGATACAGCCTCAAAACTATAGGAAATGTTTGTTCAGTTCTTCTCAATGATATTAGAAGTTCTTCTGGAAGATATTATGCATAAAGCAACACAACTTGTATGAAGAATTAAATAGGTAAGACTCCAGATATTGTAGCCTAACATCTATGCCTATAACATCTGCACAGCCCCAGTGAATTGAAAGAGCATATTGCATTAATTCTACTGCTAAATTCACCCCTCCTAGTCACTGAGCCGACCTAATTCTAGTGCTTCCTAGTCAGCTACTTCCTTTTTAATTGCTTTGCCGTATCTGACCCCCAAAAAGAAAGTATAGAAGAAAATAAACGTTTTACATAATTACCTTCAATAATAACTGATATTTAGTGATTCGCTGCACTGGTTTGAGTAAATAGGAATCCAGACCAAGTCTGTGTTTTAATTTTCTTTGACATTCCTGTCATTGAAAGATAATTATCAATAAATTTAAATTAGGACATGAATCTGTGAAAATGCCAAGTGTTCATTGAAAGAAAACTGATCAGGAAATTCACTGTTGCATATAGTATGGAAATTGTAAGACAGTATGTCTTAGAAACTACAGTAAACAGTATTTCAAGGATTTGAAAGGTTGAAAATTCCAACATTTTAAAGATTTAAAAGTTTTCACATATTGTATAAATTCACATTGATGTTGAATGCTTAAAAGGTGAGAAAGCAAGGAATGACTATAAGTTAACATGATTAAAAAGTTCAATATATCTAAAAAAAGTTAACAAAAAGATAAGCTCTACAGGCCAAGGCCCAGAAAAGAAAGAGGTTATACTGAATATAAATCAGACTGGATATGAGAACAGAATTTTTTAATACCACAAGAAAAATACAGCCCTCATGCTATATTTCATCCAGTAATTGGCCTACTGCCACTATCAACATAAGGGTCATGACACTGGATCCTGGGAACATTGCAGGGCCCATAATTAGGGCAAGATAGAGCTAGTTAGGATGACATGTGTGTACAAGTATAGAACAAAAAGGGATTAGGGAAGGATATACCTGAGGAAGATTTAGGGCCCCCCTCTGGGTATGAATAAAGGGGGAGGAGAGCAATTGGTGGGAGGAGGGAGGGCATTTGGTGAGATCTCACCTAGTATGCACAATGCAAGGGTAACCTTCAGAATAGCTAGAGTAAATTATAAATGTCTACCACAAAAAATGAGGTGATGGTTATGTTAACAAGTTTAATTTAAGCATTCTACATTGTATATCAAATCATCACATTGTACCCCATAAATTTATACAGTTATGATTTAATAAAAATTTAAATTAAAAAATTCCAACACACAACCTAATTCAAACAAAACTATCACTTTATAGTTGAATATGATAGACTGATACATTTAGAACTTCTCACTTGTGAAGCTCAACTAAAATGATGAAAAAGTTGTTTCTCAAAGGAAAAAAGCAAAGGTTACAAAGAAAGCAAGAGAGGAGAAGACTTCTGCAAAATTTAGAAACTGAAAACCCAACTAACAAGTGGTAAAAAATTTAAGCACACTGGAGGAAAGTGAATCTCAAGTTGGCAGAGGGAAAAGCCAAGGAACAACTCAATTTATGTCATTCCTCTCCACAAAGAATCCGGATTATAGACCAAGTACCTCTGAAAGTGAGAGATGAGGGTAAGGTTCAAAGAAGGATGGCTGTTGAAAGTCTATTTAAGAAATAATTAGATAATAACAAGTGTTGACAGGGGTATGGAACAATCACTACCTTCATACATTGCTGATAGAAATGTAAAACGGTACAGTAACTTTGGTAATAGTACTGAAGTTTCTCAAAAAGTTAGACATAGAATTATCATATGACCCAGTAATTTCACTCCCAAGTATCTATTCAAGTTAATGAAAACTCTTGTCTACACAAAAACTTTCATAGCAGCATTGTTCATAATAACAAAAAGGTGGAAACAACATAAATGTCCATCAACTGATGAATGGATAAATGAAATGTGATCTATCCATATAGTGGAATGTTATTCAGTCATAAAAAGGAATAAAAAGCTGATACTTGCTAAAAACATAAATGAACCTTGAAAACATTATGCTAAGTGAAAGAAGTCAAACACGAAAGACCACATATTATATGGTTCCATTTATATGAAATGTCCAGAACGGGGAAATTAATAGCAAAAACAAGTAGCTTAATGGCCGCCTAGGGCTGTGGGTATGAGGGAGAAATAAAGGGTGACTGATAAAAGGTACAGGGTTTCTTTTTTTTTTTGAGTGATAAAAATATTCTTAAACTGCTTGTGGTGATGGTTGTACCAGCTTATGAATATACCAAAATCACTAAAATTTATACTTTAAAAGGGTGAATTTTATGGTATTTGAATGATATCTCAATAAAGCTGTTACCAAAAAAGAATAAAACGTGCATAAAAATCTCAAGAAAAAGCAGTAATCTTCTCAGATAACTATACCAATCTTCACAACTGCATGGCTGCCCTTCGCTACCCTGGCCAAAGAATGGATACTTATCTGGAAAAAATAAAACGGAAGGTCTTGGAGTAAAAGACATAAGGTCCAATTGAAGGCAGAGCACCATACTGAAAGCAAGGAGAATACCTGAGTATTTTCCTACCAAGTTAGAGACCCGCAACCTTCCCCTGCCACACACTTAGCTATCACAACACTGGCAGCCAAATCCTTATACCCAAGGAAGCAGTTTAGGGAATCTGACCAGCTTAAGAGCAAGGACCTAAAAATACTAATATTGGGGATTTCCAAAAAGGAAATAGGCTAAGACACATCACTCAATAATGAAGATCATGGTCAATAAACCCACCCATGCACAGGATACTTCTAATGAGCTCTCTAATGCTTACTCTTAACATAAATAGACAAACAAGTATCACTAGACATTTAAGGACTGCATGTAAGATGAGTGACAAGAACCAAGTAAAGTAAAAAAGTTAAATTTTTTTGAAGACAACAGAAACCATGTAGGGAGAAGAAGGCTGTTTTTTAAATGAAAATCTATCATTATCCTTGAGTATATAAATGAAAATTTTGAATTCATGAAAACAGGATTGTATCATAAGAAATTTTGGGGGAACAAAATAAAATGAGGGCTCTTCAAAATTAAAAATATAATGGCACTGGAATATAAACTCCAGAAAGTAGAGGAAGAAGATAAAGAATGGATAATAGACAGAAAGGATAAGATAATTAGAGAATCTGTCCAGGATATCCAACACCTGTATAATAGAAATTCCAGAAAGAGAGAACAGGGAAAATTGAATGAAATAAAAAATAATAATAATAACTGAGTAAATTTGAATAGGTGTTTCTAAATTTAAGTGATCACCACAAGACTAGCTAATGGGTGATGATAGTGCTAACACTCAAATCCTGAGGATCAAAGAAGTTATCATAAGCTTTCAGAAGATGAAAATTAGGTCACCTGCAAAGGAAAACAAAATCAAAATAGCATCAAATTTGTGAACAGCAACAATGGAAGTAAGAAGACAATGGAGATACACTTTCACACTTTCAAAATTCTGAGTATAATTATTTTTCTTTTCTTTTTTTTTTTTTTTTTTTTTGCAATTTCTATGATTTCTTTTCCTTCTATGAGTATAATTATTCCTTACATAGAACTCTACAGCTAACCAAGCTAGCAACCTAGTGTTAGGGGAAAATGCAGACATTTGCAGACACACACACACACACTCAAAAACTTTTACCTACTGTGCACATTTTCACATTAAAACAACTGGAGGATGTGTTCCACCAAACAAGAGCAATAAACAAGAAAAATGAGGACACCTCTGAAGCAGGAGACTCTATGCAACTGACAAGTGAAAATAATCCCAACGGTGAAATTCACCAAGATCCCCAAAGGACAGCTGTGAACAGGCCTAGTGTGTCTAGATGGGTAGATCAGAAAATTGCAGGAGAGAGTGCTTCAAGATGAAATTCAGAAGAAACAAAATGTGTTTACATTTACTGAGAAGAGGTTTTTATTACTCACAACTGGGAGAGACTAGGGTAGAATAAGGAAAAGAATCTAGAAAACTGAGTAAAAAGACAATTGCAAGGTAAACGAAAGGGAAGGAAAAACAAACCATGTTATATGTCACATGCCTCATCTGAGCAGAGAAATTACATAGTATTAGTAAATTACCTCAGTACATCATTCTAATGAAAATTACAATTTAACTGTATTGGAAGAAAATCATTTGTGCATGTGGTGGGGGGGGAAATCATGAAAAGAGAGAAAAATTGCCCCCTTCCACTGTAGAAAGGAGAAAGATAAGCATGTCATTTGGAGGTATCAAAGTAAACACCAAAAGATGTAGCTGAAAGTGCAGTTGCCTTCAGGAAGCAGCAAATATTTGTTTATGTATGTTTATACATGTGTATATATGAAAGGGTTTTGGAAAGGGTGGAATTTCTCTTTAATTTATATGCATGTATAACCTAAAGTTAAAAATAAATTTATAAATAGGAAATATCCCAATATCTTCCCGAAAGAGTACATGCAATACCTGAATAATTACTTTACCTGGAAAAAGGCGCATTCTGAGAACTTTCTCCAAATTGCTTCTGATCTGGGCTTATTCTGACAGTATTTCGCATATATCTGAAAATCATCCTTCTGTGATAAACAGCAAATTCAAGCATATTACCAATTTGTGAACATGAACTTCTGTTATCAAGAAAGGCTGACCAAGAGGAGGTATGGCCAAGCATCCCAGGGAATGTGACCTAAAGGGCCGGCTGTAGCAGCAGCTGGTCAGGAGACCTCTTTGTTTTTCAAGAACAAAATGTTCATTGGACCTGGTGGAGGGATACGTAATTATCCAAGTGACATCAGAACTTCCACTTACCAAGCTTGAGACTTAGATAAAGAAAAGCCTTTTCTGTCTCAACTATAAAAATAGACTTTTTCTCTCATAACTATGAGCTAATAAGGTACAAAGAAATGTATTTTTTCTATGTAATTAGTCTCTCAGTTCCCTAGTGAATGAACAGCTAACTTCCACATTAGGGCCAGCAGTCCTTGGTTCACTGGGACTTACAATTATAGCATAACCCATGTAGGTTTCTGCCTGTGTTATTTTCTGTTCCTCTTCCTCTTCTCTCTTCATCTTTCTCTCACCCTCATCTAACAGGCTATCTCCTACTTATTCTATAACATTCATCTCATGAGCCATCATTCTATAAAGCCATTATTTTTACTACTGGTCTATGTAAAATACCCCAATTCTAGGCCCTCTGGGGTCCTTTGGCTATCTCTAATATAGTGCAACTCACTCTGTACACAATTAATGATTTCCCTATTTTTATATCTAAATTTTCTTGGGCTTGGTATCCATATTGCCTAACACAGCACTTGGTGCGCAGCAGATTTTTAAATAAATGAACATATCACCAATAAACATTTATTAAATTACTACTGGGTGCCAAGAACTCTGATCTTATGACAGATACAAAAATGTATAAGATATGAATCCGAGGTTGAAGGGCTTTCCTCCAAGTTGGGGAGAGAATTCATGTATACATATAAAGATGCACAGTAAATGTAAAATCTCCAATGAGGAATATACATATTACATACTATAGAATCTGATGAGAATAGAGGCCACTGTTACTTGAGGAAGGTAGGGAAGTATTTAGTCATAGTTTAAATGTGTTTAAAGGTAGAATATACACAAATGGATCAATAAATTGTGGTATATGTACACCATGGAATATTATGCAGCTTCAAAGAAAGATGGAGACTTTACCTCTTTCATGTTTACATGGATGGAGCTGGAACATATTCTTCTTAGCAAAGTATCTCAGGAATGGAAGAAAAAGTATCCAATGTACTCAGCCCTACTATTAAGCTAATTTATAGCTTTCACATGAAGGCTATAACTGAACTATAGCACAAGACTATGAGGACCAAGGAAGGGGAAGGGAGGGGGGAGGTTAGGGTGGAAGGAGGGTAATGTGTGGGGCCACACCTACCATGCATCTTAGAATGGGTACAGGCAAAACCTACTAAAGGCAGAATACAAATGTCTACATATAATAACTAAGAAAATGCCATGAAGGCTACGTTGAACAGTTTGATGAGAATATTTCAGATTGTATATGAAACCAGCATATTATACCCCTTGATTGTACACAGCTATGATTTAACAATAAAAAAAAAAAGATGAAAGAAGAGCCCATTTAAAAAATCTCATTGACCACAATTATGTCACATGTCTGCTGATTTTAAGTGAGGCTGGGAAATTGAGTATTAAGCTTTCTTGCTTCCACATTAGAGGAAGACGAGGGAAAAGAAGATTAAGGGCAACGCCTGTGGCTCAAAGGAGTAAGGCGCCAGCCCCATATACTGGAGGTGGCGGGTTCAAACCCAGCCCCAGACAAAAAAAAAAAAGAAGAACGTGTATTGAATGGGCCAATTTATGTTATCTGCTACAAGTGGTCATAATAAAATATCACTGCATAGGATGGACTACTAAGGTATGTCTCTCAGAAGCAAAGAGGGCTTAGCAGTAGGCTTTGCTAGCATAAACTGTTTCCTTCCAGGTGGGGAGAAGGTCATGGTCAGGACTAGTGTCTGGTGAAATAGCCTATGGGAGTTGGAAAAAGAAAAGTCAAGATTGGTCAAGAATTCCATCCTGGCTCAGTGTCTATAACTCAGTGGTTAAGGCGCTGGCCACATACGCCAGGGCTGGTGGTTCAAACCCAGCCCTGGCCTGCTAAAACAACAAGGACAACAACAAAAAATAGCCAGATGCTGTGGCAGGCACCTGTAGTTCAGCTACTTGGGAGGCTAAGGCAAGAGAATCACTGAAGCTCAAAAGTTTGAGGTTGCTATGAGCTGTGACACCAAGGTACTCTACCGAGGGTGACATAATGAGACTCTGTCCCCCACCCCCCCAAAAAATATTCTTGTCTTGGCACCTGTTGCACAGTGGTTACAGAGTCAGCCGCATACAAGGCAGGCACCTGTAGTCCCAGGCTGAGGCAAGAGAATCTCTTAAGCCTAAGAGTTTGAGGTTGCTGTGAGCTGGGATGCTACAGCACTCTACCAAGGGTGACATAGACTCTGTCTCCCAAAAAAAAAAAAAAAAAATCCCATCTATCTGTCCAGCAAAGGCCCTATCCAAAAAACCTGCATTACTAATAATGACATGGAAAACAGGATAATCAAATTCCTATAGCTAATTTAGGAAGAAAAGTTAGTGCTGCTATCGATGGAAAGAACTGATGTGTCAGATTTTATTCTAGGTATTTTCATTTCTTTCTTTCTTTCTTTCTTTTTTTTTGTAGAGACTGAGTCTCACTTTATCGCCCTCAGTAGAGTACCGTGGCATCACACAGCTCACAGCAACCTCCAACTCCTGGGCTTAGGCGATTCTCTTGCCTCAGCTCCCGAGTAGCTTGGACTACAGGCACCCACCACAACGCCTGGCTATGTTTTTTTTTAACCCGTCACCCTTGGTATATGGGGCCGGTGCCCTACCCACTGAGACACCACCCTATTCTAGGTATTTTCAAATGTGTTCCCACAATACATTTGAGCTAGATACTGTTCTTCATCTTAAACAATTGAGATCACTGGCTTGGCGCCTATAATCACAGTGGTTACGGCGCCGGCTACATGCCCTGAGGCTAGTGGGTTTGAACCCAGCCCAGGCCAACTAAACAGCAATGACTACTGCAACCAAAAAATAGCCGGGCGTTGTGTGCTGTAGTCCCAGCTACTTGGGAGGTTGTGGCAAGAGGATCTCTGGAGTCCTAGAGTTTGAGGTTGCTGTGAGCTCTGATGCTACACCACTGTACCAACAGTGACCAAGTGAGACTCTGTCTCAAAAAAAAACAAAAACAAAACAATTGAGATCACAGTAAGTGGAAGTGGAGAATGTGAGCCCGGGTCTGTCTGACCAATTCCAGAGCTTCCTTTATTATCCTATGCCGCCTTAGTACCCCCAGGCCCCACATCGACAAGTCTGGCTCCTCTTCCTTTTTTTTTGGCAGGGGCTGGGTTTGAACCCACCACCTCCAGTATATGGGGCTGGCGCTCTACTCCTTGAGCCACAGGCACTACCCTTTTTTCCCTCTCGTGATGGTCTCACACCATGAGAATAGCACTCTAGAATACAGAGTTCAAGTCCTCCCAATTATAGCCCTCAGGTTGAGTTATGATTACCTGTAATGTCTGCTCCTTCCACGTAAATTGAAGCTCCTTCGGAGCGAGGATTGTGTCCTGTTCACTGTTGCAACCTTGCTGACTGGCATAGAGCAGGTACTCAATAAATGTTTGGTGGATAAGGAATGATTGAGGGACTGTGTTGCTATGAAGTCAGTGTATCATGAGTGCCTAATCCCAAGCCATTAGGTAGCCACTCATAAAATGTTCCTTAAGGGGCACATATGAAGAGGGAGAATGTATTTCCAGCTGATGGGCTCAGAGAATATTCATGATAGTCAGTCAGCATTTGAGTTAGTCTGGAATGACAGGGAGGATTCTGAAACAATGAGGCAGCATTTAGGCAAGGTGAGGTACTGGGAAGAGTGCTGGAGGTGGTGGCAACAGGGACAAGGTCACAGATGTGGGAAGGTCCAAACTATTCAGGTAGGGGCCTGTTTTGGGTTTTTTTTGTTTTTTGAGACAGAGCCTCAAGCTGTGGCCCTGGGTAGAGTGCCGAGGCATCACAGCTCACAGCAACCTCCAACTAACTCCTGGGCTCAAGCGATTCTCCTGTCTCTGCCTCCCAAGCAGCTGGGACTACAGGCGCCTGCCACAACACCCGGCTATTTTTTTGATTGCAGCCGTCATTGTTGTTTGGCAGGCCTGGGCTGGATTTGAACCCCCCAGCTCAGGTGTATGTGGCTGGCGTCTTAGCTGCTTGTGCCACAGGCACTGAGCCAGAGGGGCCTGTTTGAATGGAGGAAAGTCACTCCAAGGAGTTTGTTGTCCAAATACCAGTAAACATTAGGTTAAATAAACTAGGTTGTTGCTCATTACCAACATTTTCAGAGCCTTTATTTTTCATTTAATTTTTTTTTTTTTTTGAGACAGAATCTCATTTTGTGGCTCCCAGTAGAGTACAGTGGTGTCATAGCTCACAGCAACCTTGAACTCCTGGGCTCAAGCAATTCTCTTGCCTCAGCCTCCCGAGTAGCTGGGATTACAGGTGCCTGCTACAAGGCCCAGCTAGTTTTAGAGGTGGGGTCTCACTCTTGCTCAGACTGATCTCAAATGATCCATCCATTTTGCCCTCCCAGAGTGCTAGGATTACAGATGTGAGCCACCTCGCCTGGCCTATTTTCAGAACCTTTAACAATGCCATTGTGACTCCAAGCGGCATTTCTCAAACATTTGTTTTTTATTTTTATTTATTTATTTTTTGAGACAGAGTCTCACTCTGTCACTCTAGGTAGAGTGGCTTGGAGTCATAACTCACAGCAGCCTCAAACTCCTGGGCTTAGGCAATCCTTCCAGCCTCCCAAGTAGCTGGAATTGCAGGTGGTTTGTTTTTTTTTGTTGTTGTTGTTGTTTTTTGTTTTGAGACAGAGTCTAACTAAGTTGCCCTGGGTAGAGTGCTGTGGCATCTACCCAGGTTTGAGCTCACAGCAACCTCAAACTCTTGGGCTAAAGCAATTCTCTTGCCTCAGCCTCCCGAGTTGCTGAAACTACAGGTGCCCACCACAACACCCAGCTATTTTTTTTTTTTTTTTTTTTGCCGTTTATGATGGGGGCTGGGTTTGAACCCGCCCCCTCCGGCATATGGGGCTGGCGCCCTACTCCTTTGAGCCACAGGAGCCGCCCAACACCAGCTATTTATTTATTTATTTATTTATTTATTTTGCAGTTGTCATTGTTTAGCTGGACCAGGCCAGGTTCCGACCCGCCAACTTCGTTGTATATAGCTGGCACCATAACCACTGTGCTATGGGTGCCGAGCCTATTTTTGTATTTTTTTGAGACAATCTCACTATGTCGCCCTTGATAGAGTGCTGTGGGGGTCACAGCTCACAGCATCCATTAACTCTTGGGCTTACACGATTCTCTTGCCTTAGCCTCCCGAGTAGCTGGAACTACAGGCGCCTACCACAGCACATGACTATTTTGTTTTTGTTGTTTTAGTTGTCTTTGTTGGTTAACTGGCCCAGGCCGGGCTGGAACCAGCTAGCCTCAGTGCATGTGGCTGGCACCATAATCACTGTGTTATGGGCTCTGAGCTTGTTTTTTAGTAGAGACAGGGTCTTCCTCTTGCTCAGTCTGGTCTCAGACCTCCTGAGCTTAATCGATCCGCCCACCTCAGCCTCCCAGAGTGCTAGGATTACAGGTGTGAGCCACCAAATCTGACCCATGTCTTAAACATTTAGCCTTGGGACCCTTTTCTTTCAGACCATTTCATGGAATGAATGTTCTACAGAACACAGTTTTGGAACTACGGGCTCAGTGCCACACTTAATAGGCAAGGGAATTGACCTCAGAGAAGAGAGTTGGCTTACTAAGGGCCACATAGCAGACTCTGGATCAGAATGCTAATACCTTGTTCAGATTGCTTTATACCCAGCGTAGGGCTAATTTGTAATGTGAGGACTACATGAATAGAAGAGACAGTCATAGGGAACATTTATTTATTTATTGTTCAAATAACCACCTCAATGCTGGATTCCCCCTCTCCAGCTTAGTACAATGATATTTTACATTCATCACCTGACTGGCAGAGATGAGTTGCCCATCACTGTCATATTTGTGTGGCCTCCAGAATGTTGGGAAGAAGATTCACCTCTCATCTCTCCCAGGATTTCCTGGAAGGCAAAGAAAAGATGTTCTCCTGCTGTAACCATTTTTTACAACCTGTGCCTCTTTCCTGAGATATTCCTTGCCCCTGACCCTTTTACCTGGTGTGGTCCTCCAAAGATGCCCATGTCCTAATCCTTGGAATTTGTAAATATGTTATCTTACATGGCAGAAGGGACTTAGCAGATGTAATTAGGTTATGGACGTTAAATTAGGAAGATTATTCTGGATTATCTGAGGAGACCCAGTCTAAACTGGAGCTCCTCAAAGCAGAATTTTCTGTGACTAGAAGCAGAAGTGACACAATAGAAGGGCAAGTCAGAGAGAATTGAAGTATGAGAAAGATTTAGTGCTGTCTTTGAGGATGAAGGGGGCAAGATGACATGCAGGTGGCTTAAAGTTGCTGAGAGGCTGCCATCTGACAGCCATCCCAGGAATAGGGGCCTCAGTCCTCAGTCCTACAACCATAAGGAACTGAATTCTGCCAAGAACCCTAACGATTGTGAAGACAGATTCTCCCCCTACAGTCTCCAGATAAGAGCCCGGGATGATCAACACTCTGATTTTGGCTCTAAGACATGCAGCAGGGAAACTAGTCAAGACTTCTGGCCTATAGCCTGTGAGATAATTTGTGTTGTTTTAAGCCAAGAAATCTGCAGTAATTGATTTTGCCAATGAAAATTAACACACCTGGGCAGAGTCATTAGCATTTCCAGAGTGGAACCCTTGAAGAAAAAAGTTTAGGGAATGGCACCTCAGGGCCTAAAAGGGCTTTGGGCTGAGTATGAATTATTTTAATATTTTTTGAAAAGTAACTGGTTTGAGTCAACTCTTTGTTCTCTTTGTTTCTATGTGTTGTTTGACAACCAAACTGTGGCGTCTGTATATTTGGTCCAGGGTCTCTGTGACTCAACTGATAGTGGATATATTACTTAAAAGATGGAGGCTGCTAAATACTGACAGGTTGAATTGTGATTTAAAAAGAAGGTATTACTGGGTGGTGCTTGTGGCTCAGTGAGTAGGGCGCTGACCCCATACACCGAGGGTGGCAGGTTCAAACCTGGCCCCAGCCAAACTGCAACAAAAAAATAGCTGGGTGTCCTGGCTGGCGCCTGTAGTCCCAGCTACTTGGGAGGCTGAGGCAAGAGAGTCATCTGGCTTGGCGCCTGTGGCTCAGGTGGCTAAGGTGTCAGCCACATACACCTAAGCTGGCAGGTTCAAATCCAGCCTGGGTCAGCCAAACAACGACGGCTGTAACCAAAAAATAGCTGGGCATTGTGGCGGGCGCCTGTAGTCCCAGCTACTTGGGAGGCGGAGACAGAAGAATTGCTTGAGCCCAGGAGTTGGAGGTTGCTGTGAGCTGTGATGCAACAGCACTCTACCCAGGGTGACAGCTTGAGGCTCTGTCTCAAAAAGAGAGAGAGAATCATCTAAGCCCAAGAGCTGGGGGTTGATCTGAGCTGTGAGGCCTCAGCACTCCACTGAGGATGATAAAGTGAGACTCTGTCTCTAAAAAAAAGAAGATATTACTAAGGACTCCTGCTAAATAGCCTAGCCTTCTAAGGGAAGGCTTTAGCTTTTCAGCAAAGAGCAGGTCCCAGAAGGGAGCCATTTGTTTAGGAGTCCAAAATAAACATCACGGTACTTGAGAACAAATTTCAGCTTCCATGCAGATAACACAATTGCCCTTAGTTCTACAGCCAACTCCGGAGTCTTGATACTCTTTTGTTTCTAACTGTGGAGGAAAGTGTTTGCATTCTTTTACTTTACTAGAATAAAAGGAGATGAGGATAGGGGGTTGGTTTTGCTGGTCTGAAACTTTTCTTTTTTGATTTTGAACCTATTTGATGCTACGGCACAATAGATCTAATTATTTAAAGCCATCGAATCTTTTGCACATCATCTTATCTCTGATGAGGAGCACTTTGCTTTCATTTTTAAAAGTTCAGGATTAATTTTAATGTTAAAAAAATTTGGTGGAAATTCTATCCTGGATAAAAGACCAGTTTAAACTCAAGGAAGCTTCTTGGATTACTCTGAACAAAGCATCCTTTTTTATTAGACGTGAGCGTATCTGCAGGCTGTTTTATTCTTGCTCTGTTGTCATTTCTAACACACACAGAGGATGCCTTTCCCACAGTGCGATTCGTTACAGGCAGCTAAAAAGATGGTCTCAGATTTCATGTGTCCAGGTAATTAGCTGAGTTAGAGTGGTTCAGTTAAACCACTTGAAGGTCAATAATGCATGAATTTCTGGCAGACTGCCTAGCACAGAGTCCATAAACACATTTGTATACAGACTACATTTTTTTTTTTTGAGACAGAGTCTCATAATGTCACCCTAAGTAGAGTGCCGCGGCCTCAGAGCTCACAGCAACCTCTAACTCCTGGGCTTAAGCAATTCTCTTGCCTTAGCCTCCCAAGTAGCTGGGACTACAGGTGCCTGACACAGTGCCCAGCTATTATTTTTGTTGCAGTTGTCATTGTTGTTGAGGTGGTCCAGGCCAGGTTCGAATCAGCCAGTCTCAATGTATGTGGCCAGCCCCCTACCCACTGAGCATGGGCGCCGCCGAGACTACATGTTTTTATGGAAAGGTTGTGTTTTAAATATGAAATAAATAGTAGTAGGATTACTTTTGCCTAGAATTTTATGACAGTTCATATTTTATTATCACATACAAAAACGTTTGGATGTGAACACTTCCCTAATGCAATCTTTCCTCTGTTTTGCCTGTTTGTTAATATAGTCTCTTATGGACCTTTTAAATCAGATTCAAGCATCTTAGATCAAATGGCAGAATTTAAATTCCAAATCCCTCTTGGAATTTGTTTAGGTACCTTAAAAAAATAAGACAAATGTGGGCAGTGCCTGTAGCTCAGTAAGTAGGGTGCTGGCCCCATATACCGAGGGTGGCAGGTTCAAACCCAGCCATGGCCAAACTATAACAAAACATAGCTGGGCAGTGTGGGAGGCACCTGTAGTTCCAGCTGCTCAGGAGGCTGAGGGAAGAGAATCACCTAAGCCCAAGAGCTGGAGGTTGCTGTGAGCTGTGATGCCATGGCACTCTACCGAGGGTGATAAAGTAAGAGTCTGTCTCAAAAAAAAAAAAAAGATAAATGTAAGATAAGCGTGGTTGTTCATTGTTTTCCCTAAAGGTGCAGTTTTTATGTAAAACTTTAATTTGTCCCTGAAATTTGACTAGAGTATTCTGATATCAAAATAAATACAATTTTGATAAGGATGCTTTTACTTCAAGGGCATTCTCAATGGACAGAGCAAATACAGAATTGGGCCAGACATATTATATTATAATGATTTTGGTTTTGCCTTTTCTTTCCTTTACAGTGGTGTCAGCGTAGCTCACAGCAAACTCAAACTCCTGAGCTCAAGTGATCCTCCTGCCCCAGCCTCCCAGAGTGCTAAGATTAATTAAAGGCGTGAGCTACTGCACCCAGCTGGTTCTGCCTTTTCTTACTTTCTGTGTCTGGCTGTGTTTCCTTTAAAATGTTCAAGGTACCAAAACTCACCTTAAACTATGTTTGTTTTCCGAGACAGAGCCTCAAGCTGTCACCCTGGGTAGAGTGCTGTGACATCACAGCTCAAAGCAACTTCCAACTCCTGGGCTTACGCGATTCTCTTGCCTCAGCCTCCCAAGTAGCTGGGACTACAGGTGCACGCCACAACGCCCAGCTATTTTTTGGTTGTAGTTGTCGTTGTTTTGTAGGCCTGGGCTGGATTTGAACCTGCCAGCTCTGGTATATGCAGCTGGTGCCTTACCCGCTTGAGCTACAGGTGCCAAGCCTAAACTAAGTTTTAATCACTTGCAAGACATGGCCTGAAAGAATATGCTATTTGAACCCCAGCCCTGTGTCAGACCTTTTCTCAGGGTGTGGGCCTCATCGTGGTCATACTTCCATTAGCTTG
Organism: Loris lydekkerianus; assembly: GCA_963574355.1. Taxonomy (NCBI): domain Eukaryota; kingdom Metazoa; phylum Chordata; class Mammalia; order Primates; family Lorisidae; genus Loris; species Loris lydekkerianus. The sequence continues at coordinate 38,906 of CAUYPK010087691.1, read as the reverse complement.
TGCTCTTTGTCCCACCATCTTTGAGGAAAGGACTTCACTGGACCGCTAATATGCTAAAAGCCAATTCCCATGTAGGAAGAGTGCAAATTTTAGGCTTATTTTCATTTTACTGAAGTTTCCTACTGATGTTCTATGACTGGCAGATTTTAGGAGTCCAAGATCCTGGTTGATGATTTCTCCAGTACCATGGCTCTTGGGGAGGGTTTGTTTGGTTCACTCTAGATGTCCCGCTGTGTCTGATGAGAGGCAATCTTGCTGTGTCCATATTTGTCATGGGCATCTCTCTCTCTCTCTCTCTCTCTCTCTTTTTTTTTTCCTGAGACAGAGTATCATTTTGTCACCTTTGGTAGAATAGCTCACAGCAACCTCTAACTCTTGGACTGAAGGGCTTCTCTTGCCTCAGCCTCCCAACTAGCTGGGACTTTAGGGGCCCATCACTACGCCTGGCTATGTTTTAGAGAGGAGGTCTCACTCTTGCTCATGCTGGTCTGGACCTGTGAGCTCAAGGCAATCCACCAGCCTTGGCCTCCCAGAGTGCTAGGATTACAGGCATGAGCCACCACTGGGTTTTGAGTATTCATGCCTCCTGCATTGGCCAGAAAATGTCTCTTTGAGCCACTTTTCTTGCTGATAGAAAATAGCCAGGATAGGGTATTCTTCTAGAGGCTTTCCAACTGAGGCTTATGGAGGGGGCTTCTGTGTCTCTAAGAAATAGCCTGTTTTCCTCAGAACTTTGATGAGGTCTTGGATTGAATAGGACTATTGCTGAGCTATTGTCACCAACTCCAGGGGGTCTGCTCCTATTGGCCAGGGGCTATCTAGGCCCACTGTCATTGGGTGGGGGGGGACTGATTTCCTGGGGTTATATGACTCTTTGTCCATCCTACAGGAGGGATTCTAGGACTGTCACCCAGGAGGGCCTCCCTGGACTTTACTGGATGTCATCAGCTTTTGACTGAGAAGAGCTTAATATTTTTGTTTGCTGATTAGGCATCCTTATGTTACATACATTTGATTTGCCTTGCACTATTTTTCTTTTGCCCCCCCCCCCCCAAATAGACATTTAAAAGAATAATGCTTTTTGCCTGGTACGATGGCTCACGCCTATAATCCTAGCACTCTGGGAGGCCAAGGTGGGAGGATTGCTTTTGGTCTGGAGTTTGAGACCAGTCTGTGCAAGAGTGAGAAGCTGGGCGGCACCTGTGGCTCAGTGGGTAGAGCACCGGCCCCACATACCGAGGGTGGCAGGTTTAAACCCAACCCCAGCCAAACTGCAACAAAAAAATAGCCAGGCATTATGCCAGGTGCCTGTAGTCCTAGCTACTCGGGAGACTGAGGCAAGAGAATCACCTAAGCCCAGGAGCTGGAGGTTGCTGTGAGCTGCGTGACGCCACGGCACTCTACGAAGGGTGATAAAGTGAGACTCTGTCTCCACAAAAAAAAGTGAGAAGCTGTCTCTACCAAAAATAGAAAAAATTAATGGGGCTTGGCAGTGTGAGCCTGTAGTCCCCAGGTCACTAATTAATACTCAAAGAGTGCACACAGTTAAGTGGAAGTAGAGAATTTAAGCCCTAGTCTGCCTGACCAATACCAGGGCTTCCCTTATTATCCTGTGCTGCCTTAATGCCCCAAGGCCCCAGGGGGACAAATCTGGCTCTTCTTCCTGGCAGACTTGTGAGAACAGAATTCAGGCAGCATTCAGGAACATGGAGTCCTAGTCCTCCCAGTTAATAGCCCTCAGTTTGGGTTATGATTGCCTGCAGCCTCTGCTGCTTCCATTAGAACTGAAGCCCCCTGAAGGCCAAGACTGTGTCCTGTTGGCTCTTGTGTTTTGTTCACCTTGGGATGAGCTAAGATGATGCCACTACACTCTAGCCAGGGCAACAGAGTAAGACTCTGTCTCAAAAAAAAAAAAAAATAGTAATAATAATAATAATGATAATAATTGCTTGTAAACTCATACTTTGCTTTCATTATGACTTAGAAATTTAAAAATATTTTATGTACACCAACTAAATCTTTTTTGAATACAGCAAGGAATCAGTAAATTAACAACAATAAAAACCCTTTGCAGGAAAGGTAGCAGGCACAGGTGGCCTTGATGGTATTTTTTCATGAAACACGGCTTTCATTCAGCCTCAGCACTTTTTCCATTTCTGAGGCACTCAAGAGTATAAGACTATGTTATGTAAACAGAGGGAGCATTGTGGTCAACTGTTTACTCTGGCTTCCAGCCTCTCTCTAGCCTTCTAATCCCTGCTCCAGATGAAGGGTCAAAGGTCTATAGCAGGCATACACTTAGGGGTGTTCTTCAGTTTACTCCACAGTAGTTGAAAACAAAGCCAAAGTGCTGGTCTTCTTTTATTGCAAAATCTGGTTACATCTATCTGTAATGGAAACTTCTGCACAGAAAGCTAATTTTTGGTGGAAAACTCTAAGAATTGTGTATTCCAAAAAGCAAAGGAGTGCAAAAGTAACTGAAACAGACCATGACTATAGCTTGAAAATGATTTCTACATCTGTCATTAGTGTTCTCCTGTTAGGGTTCTGCTTTCCTGCACAAAGAAGACTCTTGATGATTTATGCATCTGAAGGATGTATCTTAGCAACGGCTCTGAAGGAAATGTACCTATAGTTGCATTAATTTTAAGGATTGAGAAAAAGGCAGTCTTCATAGTAGATTTGTTTATTTATTTATTTTTTTTTTGAGACAGAGTCTCACTATGTCAACTCTACCACTCAACTTGGTAGAGTGCTATAGCGTTACAGCTCACACCAACCTAAAACTCTTGGGCTTAAACCTCAAACTCTTGGGCTTAAGTGATTCTCTTACCTCAGCCTTCCAAAGTAGCTGGGACTACAGGTGCCTGCCATAGCGCCTGGCTGTTTTTTTTTCTTGCAGTTGTTGTTTTAGCAGGCCTGGGCTGGGTTCAAACCCGCCAGCCTCTGTGTATGTGGCCGGTGCCCTATCCACTGAGCTATGGGCCCACCCTTTTCACTTTTATTTTGAAATAATTATAGAGTCATAGGAGGTTGTAAATAAATCTATAGGAAGCACCAGTCATTTCTCCTCACCCCATGAAAAATAAATTTTGACTATTGGCTTTCCTATGAAAATAGGAAACAAACTTAAGGTTTGGACAAGAAAATGGGTTGGGCTCGGCACCTGTGGTTCAAGTGGCTGAGGCGCCAGCCACATACACCTGAGCTGACGGGTTTGAATCCAGCCCAGGCCCGCCAAACAACAGTGACAGCTGCAACCAAAAAATAGCCGGGCATTGTGGCCCGTGCCTGTAGTCCCAGCTACTTGGGAGGCGGAGGCTGGAGAATCACTTGAGCCCGGGAGTTGGAGGTTGCTGTGTACTGTGATGTCATGGCACTCTACCCAGGGCGACAGCTTGAGGCTCTGTCTCAAAAAAAAAAAAAAAAAAAAAAAATAGAAAATGGGTTGCTTCACTTTAGCCCAAAGGTATAGTGGATGCAGCAGGGACACCAGACAGCACACTGACCTGTTCAGTCGCTCAGCTCTTTCCTTTCCGTGTCCTCTCTCAGCCTATCTCAATGTCCAGAGTGACTAGGTTTAGGGAAAAGGTGAGGTGAGGCTTGAATGGGTACTTTATGATGGAGCAAAGTCTTTAGGTTTTTCTACAATTCTAGCCCTTGTCTTTCAAGGAGGGGAGAACTTTTTCTCATCTTTTTAAAAAATTAGTGGCCTCCTGTCCCCTGTAGTGGGGACAGGTAATCAATTCAAGATCACATACAAGAAAAAAACATTTTGGGGGTGGCACCTGTGGCTCAAAGGAGTAGAACGCCAGCCCCATATGCCAGAGGTGGCGAATTCAAACCCAGCCCTGGCCAAAAAAGAAAAGAAGTTGAGTTTCAGGGAAGAGTTTGTTTTAGGGGAGTTTCAGGGCAACTTCTAGCGCCACCCTTTGAAATGCTAATTAATTAGCCATTCATCCTGGCTTCTCAGAATGCTGTAGGTCTCTTAGCGTCACTGGGTGGGACAGTCACAGTCACCTCAGGGGGAAAGCCTGCAGAAGCAGATAGCACTTCTACCTTGTGACGTGAGCTTCCAAGGCCAGATAGAGATCTTACATAAACAAGGGGACAGAACAACGGGACCTATAGTAGCAAGCTGCTTCTGGATTTCCTTAGGGAAATCCTGTATCTTCATGCAGATAAAATAAAAATAGAGTATTGGCCACTTGCCAGCTTTGGCTTCAGTCCCTCATGAAACCTCACTAATCCATCACCTTCCTTCCTCAGCAACAACTGGTTTCTCTACTGTCAGGGAGGGTTCAGTGCAGGGCATGGTCAAGTTTTCTCAGTCATTTAGTTTCCTTCTGGCTACACTTAATCCATCCAGCCTTAAGACTATGTTTATTTGTTGAATGGTGAGCTGTTTTAATATTGTTACCATTAACACCTTGACACTTGCTCCTTAGAGTAGTCCTCAGACTTGAAGTGTGAACATCCTATAGGAGGTTGTAAGAAATGCAGAATCTTGGGCTGTGCCCCAGACCCTCCGAATCAGAATCTGTACCCTGGGCGGCACCTGTGGCTCAGTGAGTAGGGCGCTGGCCCCATATACCTAGGGTGGCGGGTTTGAATCCAGCCAAACTGCAACAAAAAAATAGCAGAGCATTGTGGTGGGTACCTATAGTCCCAGCTACTTGGGAGGCTGAGGCGAGAGAATCGCCTAAGCCCAAGAGCTGGAGGTTTCTGTGAGCTGTGACGCCACAGCACTCTATGGACGGTGACACAAGTGAGACTCTGTCTCTAAAAAAAAAAAAAAAAAAAAACCACACAGAATCTGCACTTTAGCAAGTCACGCAGCGATTCTCAGGTGTACAGGAAGTGTTAGAAGTGTGTGATAGTTCATCCTTTTCCATTCTAAACTTCCACCTGTCTGCCAGAAATAGTGCTTACGGCACTTTGAGACTCAGGGCTCCCTCATAATCTTCGTATTCAGTTTTTATTTCCTGGTACTTCAAGAATAGCTCCCTAAGCCACACAAGGTGGTGAGTGCCTGTAGTCCCAGCTACTCAGGAGGCTAGGGTGGGAGGATCACTTCAGCCCAAGAGATCCAGCTAGACCTCATCTCTAAAATAACAGCAACAAAAACCCTTTCTAGCCCTCTACTTCCCATTCATCCCATATTTTTCTCCTTCCATTCCCATCCATTCCTGCCTAACTTTACAGAGACGAAATGACCTTGCTGTACTAACAATTTTTCCCTTCTCTGCCTCAACATAGTTTTGGTCTTCTGCCACCCTCTATTCTTTTCTCAAATCTCAGAAGAAGTAACATCTTTATTTCTAAGCTGTCCCCTCTACCTGTGTCTTTGGTCCACATTCCCTTTCCCTTTCTCTGGGATCTTGCTGTCTTACTGATCTTCTTGCTCAGCATCATGGCCATCATCTCCACTAAGTTCTTTCTTTTTGCATCCAAAAGAGCAGATATCTTATTTTAAGAAAATCTCAACATACCCACATAGTCATATTCACTTGATCCTACCCCTTTCTGGTTTTGTGATCTGTTTCTCTTTTACAATCAGATTTCCCATATAAATGTTCTGGAATGGTGGTTTCAAGTCGAGATGACTTTACCCCCCAGGCGACATTTGGTAATATTCGGAGACACTTTTAGTTGCTCTAACTATGGGAAACCAACCAGGCGACATTTGGTAATATTCGGAGACACTTTTAGTTGCTCTAACTATGGGAAACGCTACAGGCGTCTAGTTGATAGAGACCAGGATGCTACTAAACATCTTATAATGCACAGCACATCCTTCCACAACAAAATTGTCTGGCTAGGTGACTAATCATTCCCATTTTCTTTTGACTTTCTGGGTTATGGGATTATAGTACTGAAAGTCCCGTGTTCCAGGAAACGCCTCAATCCTGGGCATGAAAGGAACATAGGTTACCCTATGTATATTTGGCCCCAAATGTCAAAAGTACAAAAGTTGAGAAATGCTGCTCTAGAAGGAAAACCTACTAATTTTACTTTTTTTTTTTTTTTAGCCAACTTCCTCTCCTTAAATTTGATATTTAATTTTTGTCTTCTTTTTACCAAAACAATTTTCATGAAAGTTGCCAATGACCACCTTCCAATCAAGAAATCCAATGTCTTTTTTTCCCTTAACTCTTTTGGGCTCTTTCAAAGATTCGACACTGTTGACTTGCTACTTATTTTTTTTTTTTTTTTAAAGATAGATAGATTGCACTTCTTGCTCTCAGTAGAGTGCCATGGCGTCACAGCTCACAGTAACCTCCAGCTCCTGGGCTTAGGCGATTCTCTTGTATAAGTTTCCCAAATAGCTGGGACTACAGGTGCCTGCCATAAGGCCCAGCTATTTTTTTGTTGCACTTTGGCTGGGGGCCGGGTTTGGACCCACCACCTTCGGTATATAGGGCCAGTGCCTTACTCACTGAGCCACAGGTGCCGCCCCATTTTTTTTTTTTTTTTTTTTTTTGAGACAGATTCTCACTGTGCCACCCTGGGTAGAGTACAATGGCTTCACAGCTTACAGCAACTTTAAACTCTTGGGCTTAAGCAATTCTCTTGCCTCAGCCTCCTTAGTAGCTGGGACTATAGGCACCTGCCACAATGCCCGACTATTTTTTTTTTTTTGCAGTTTCTAGCCGGGGCTGGGTTTGAACCCGCCCCTACCTTCAGCATATGGGGCTGGCACCCTATCCCTTTGAGCCACAGGCACCGTTCCTGGCTATTTTTTTTTTTGTTGGAGTTGTCATTATTGTTTGGCAGGCCCTGGCCGGGTTTGAACCCACCAGCCCTGGTGTATGTGGCCAGCACCCTCACTGCTGAGCTACAGGCGCCAAGCCATTGCTATTCATTTTGAAGCCATTTTTTTCATACTTTTGGTAGATATCTGTCTTTTGTGGGTTCCTATTTCCTGTCATTCTCTTACATGTTCTTTGGCATTTTTCTTTAGTCTCTTATTAAAGAATTTATTCCACTCCTTAGCTTCAGATCTCATCTCCGTTGATTCCCAAATCTCCTCCCTGAGTCCTACTCTTTATTTTCCAGTTGATTAAGTGGTTCTCATGGATGTCCAGCAAAATCTAAAGCTCAGCCTGAGTAATGGCAGGTTAAGATGTTGACAAGGAGAAAAGACCATGGCCTAGATTATATTTCTAGCCTTATCTTTCACTTAGGTCCAATATAATCCTTAAAGTCTATCCAACCAGGATAACTCTATCCATGCTCTTACATGCTTTGTGCTTTTCTCCTCATGGTTTTGCTCTATATGTTCTTGCTAACTGGAAAACACTTCTGCCCTTTTCCAAATCTTCCTGATCATCCCAATCAGGAAAAATGTAGAAAAGTGAAAATACCAGATTAGGAGTCAAAAAACCTATTTGTCACTTTAACTTACTTTTAGACTTAAGACAATTACTTGAGCTTTCTATAACTTTAGATGCATGTTTTAAGTAAAGGAAAAATAATCCCATATCTACCTTTCTCAAGAGAGTTAATATGAGGGTGGCACCTGTGGCTCAGTGGGTAGGACGCTGGCCCCATGTACCATGGGTGACGTGTTCAAACCTGGTCCCGGCCAAACTGCAACAAAAAAAATAGCTGGATATTGTGGTGGGCGCCTGTAGTCCCAGCTACTCGGGAGGCTGAGGCAAGAGAATTGCCTAAGCCCAAGAGTTGGAGGTTGCTGTGAGCTGTGTGACACCACTTCACTCTACCAACGGCAATAAAGTGAGACTCTGTCTCTACTGAAAAAAAAAAAAAAAAAAAAAAAAAAAATATGAAAAAATTTAGAGAAAGATGTGAACTTCTATATAAGCATTATCTGATCTGAACTCTGATAGCAGTTCATATTTTCTTATGGAAACTTACTGTCCCTTGCTTGTGAAATGGTAACAAGTCCGTTCATCTATAGTCTTAAAAGTAGAGACTGTAACGTTAACCTATTTCTGCTGGGCCCGGTGGCTCACATCTGTAATCCTAGCACTCTGGGAGGCTGAGGTGAGTGGATTGCTTGAGCTCACGAATTCAAGAGCAAGAGGAAGACCCTGTCTCTAAAAAAGAGCCTGATTTTGTGGGTGGTGCCTGTAGTCTCAGCTACTCAGGAGGCTCTGAGGCAAGAGAATCGCTTGAGCACAGGAGTTTGAAGTTGCTGTGAGCTGTGACACTATGGTGTTCTACCCAAGGCAACAAAGTGAAAACTGTCTCAAAAAAAAAAAGAAAGAAAACCTATTTATTCGATAGTTTCTATCATTGTGCTTGTCATGTTAACAGAGTCTGAGTAAAGACTGATGAAAAAGTAGCCGTCCCACCTACTATTCAGTATTTATTTATTTATTTATTTTGAGACAGAGTCTCACAATGTTGCCCTTGGTAGAGTGCCACAGCGTCACAGTTCGCAGCCACAAATTCTTGGGCTTAAGCAGTTCTCTTGCCTTGGTCTCCCAAGTAGCTGGGACTACAGGCACCCGCCACAACACTCAGGTTTTTTTTTTTTTTTTTGCTGTTGTAATTGTCATTGTTGTTTGGCAAGCAGGGGCCAGATTTGAACTCTCCAGCCCTAGTATATGTGGCTGGCACCCTTGCCACTGAGCTTTAGGCACCAAGCCTCAGTCTTAATTCTTGATTCACTAATTCCAGACATTTTATACTGAATCAATTTTATCATATCTCCCTTTTTTAAAATCTCTAATATAGGTGATGTCTTTCCAGTACAAATGAATCCAATAGCTCAATCTCAGTTTGTACCTTTGGCTGAAGTTCTTTGCTGTGCTATATCTGATATGAATGTGGCTCAGACTGTAGTAACACAGGAATCGCTTTTGAAGCATTTGATGAAACATTACCCAGGTAGAGTAATACATTTTTCTCTATTTGCAGTTCGTTGCATGTGTTTGTTTTTTACTTATTGTAAATAATCTTAAATACCTAAGTAAACTGGGTAATATCCTTTCTATATATAAATTTACCAGGGTTGTTTTCCTTATTTTAAAATATTAAGGGGTACAAATGTTTTTTATTGCATGGAAAGCTTTTATAATACTTAAGTCAGGGCGATTAGTATGCTCTGAATAATATTTGTTGTACCTGTTAGGTAGGTTTTTACCCTTCCCTACCTCCCCCTCCTTATTGATTTCCATCGATCTTTATTTCTTTCTGTGTCCCTGTGTGCCCATCAATTAGTTCCAGAGAGTACATGTAGTCTTAATTTTTTCATTCCTGAGATATTTCATTTAGAGTAATGGTGTCGGGTTCCATTCAAATTGCTGCAAAAGACATTAATTCATTCCTTTTTATGGCTGAGTAGTACTCCATGGTGTGTGTGTGTGTATATATATATATATATACACCACAATTTATTAATCTACTTATGAATTGATGGGGACTTGGACCAATTCACCATCTTTGGAGCTGTGAATTGTGCTACAATAAACATTTGAGGGCAGGTGTCTTTTGGGTAAAATGACTTCATTTCCTTGGGTAGATACCCAGTAGTGGGATTCTTGGGTCAAATAGAAGCTTACATCTGTAGAATCTTTTAGTGGACCCTGCCAGAAAAAGTCCTGCAACAACAAATTTGATAAAGAGTTATTTCTTTTGTTTTTCAGATGAACTTTAAAAAAAATAAATGATTGTGATAATCAATAAATAGATCAAACTTGTTTTTTTTTCTAGTCATGACTAGTGACCAAATAGAACAGACTCTGTAGAGAGAAGTGCAAAACAAAAAGTTCATCAACACTCACCTTAAATTTGCCCATTTCCACTTTCCAGAGGTGACAACCACTATTGTTTTTAATATATGCTTTCATAAATTGAATTTGAATGTACATATAACTATTTTTATATAAATTGAATATTCTACACATTCTTTCTTTACCTTTCACTTTGTAACTTACAAACATAGCTTAGAGGCTAAACACAGTGTCTCATACCTGTAATCCTAGCATTTTGGGAGGCTGAGGTGGGAGGATTGCTTGATGTCTGGAGTTCAAAACCAGCCCTAGCAAAAGTAAGACCCCATCTTTGCAAAAAGTAGAAAACTGGCTATGGTGGTGTATACTTGTAGTCCCAGCTACCCAGGAAGCTAAGTGAGGAGGATCGTGGGAGCCCAGGAGTTTGAAGTTGCAGTGATCTATGATGATGGCCCTGTACTCTAGCCTGGGTGACAGAGCAAAACCCTGTCTCAAAAAAAAAAAAAGAAAGAAAAGAAAAGAAAAGAAAGGCTCAGTGCCTATGGCTTAAGCGCCTAAGGCGCCAGACACATACACCTGAGCTGGTGGGTTCAAATCTTGCGCAGGCCACCAAACACCACTCACGGCAGCAACCAACAAATAGCCCGGCGTTGGGGCGGGCACCTGTAGTCCCAGCTACTTGGGAGGCTGAGGCAAGAGAATCGCTTGAGCCCAGGAGTTGGAGGTTGCTGTGAGCTGTGATGTCACAGCACTCTACCCAGGGTGACAGCTTGAAGCTCTGTCTCAAAACAAAAAAAGAAAAGAAAAATGGCTCGGCGTTTATAGCTCAGCAGCCAGGGCGCCAGCCACATAGACTGGAGCTGGCGAGTTCAAATCCAGCCTGTGCCTGCTGAACAACAATGACAACTACAACCAAAAAATAGCTAGGCATTGTGGCGGGCACCTGTAGTCCCAGCTACTTGGGAGGTTGAGGCACGAGAATTGCGGAGGCCCCACGACGTTGAGGTTACTATGAGCTGTGATGTGACTGCATTCTATTGCAGGTGACATAGTAAGACTCTGTCGCAAAAGAAAGAATATCTTAGATATCTTTCTATACCAGCATATGTTGATTTATTTTACTCTTTTAATAGCTGCATGATATCCTAATGTGTGATTGTAGAATGATATTTTTAATTTTTCCCATTATATAATGAAAATACTTATTGTAGAAAAATCCAGAAAGTATAAAAAAGTACCTCAGCCCAAGAGAAAACAATGTTAATACATTGATATATTTTCTTCCAATATTTTTCTTATACAAACATTCTCAACATAGTTTTCATAATATAATTTTGAACCCTGCTATTTGGAAAGGGAATTTCTTTTCTTTTTTTTTTTTTTTTGAGACAGAGCCTCAAGCTGTTGCCCTGGGTAGAGTGCTATGGCATCACAGCTCACAGCAACCTCCAACTCCTGGAATCAAGCAATACTCCTGCCTCCGCCTCCCAAGTAGCTGGGACTACAAGCACCTGCCACAAGGCCCGGCTATTTTTTGGTTGCAGCTGTCGTCGTTATTTGGTGGGCCTGGGCTGGATTCAAACCTGCCAGCTCAGGTGCATATGGCTGGCGCCTTAGCCACTTGAGCCACAGGTGCCAAGCCAAAAGGGAATATCTTAAAATTATTTTGGCTCAAAGGGGTAGGGCACCGGCCCCATATGCTGGAGGTGGCGGGTTCAAATCCAGCCCCAGCCAAAAACTGCAAAAAAAAAAAAAATAAATTATTTTGTTAACCTTTTGCTTTGAAAAACTACTATATCCAAATGTTAGGTAGTTTGCCCTCATCCAAGCACAGACTGGCTTTCATTTTTGCTTTAGATTCTTATGAATATTTAAGCTAGGAGACCGTAGTGGTTACAAATTCTCGTGTTTACTTATCGAGAATGCTTGCCTCAGTTAAAATTTAAATTTATAATGGTTTTGTATTTCAGTGAATTCAGATTTCTTTTCTCTATCCATTAACCTAGCCATGTCTTTGTGTGGGTTAAAGTATATTCCTATTATAATTAAATTATGAATATTACCTGTACTTAGTTGGCACTTTAATTGTATATATTAATTGTGTTATAATCAGGTCTAGTTCATCAAGCAAATGTGTGATTATTTCTGAGTTACTGATTTCACTCATTAAAATGTTACTTATTCATCTTTGATCAGTATAAATTGCTTGTTTATTTTAGGGATTGCAATTCCATCTCAAGATATTCTCTACACTACTTTGGGAACTCTGATTAAAGAAAGGAAAATTTATCACACCGGAGAAGGATACTTCATAGTTACACCTCGGACTTACTTCATTACAAACACAACCACCCAGGAAAATAAGAGAGTCTTCCTATCAGATGACAGTTGCCCTATGCCAACTTCTGTGACATATCTAGTGAGCATGGAAAGCTGTGCAGAGTCAACCCAAGAGATTGCTGTCCCCATTTCCCATTGTCAGTCTTGCCGGTGTCACCCTGATGTGTGCACTCAGAATGTTCCGGAACCACCAATGGCTGCAGAAGTGACTAGAAAAGGCCAGAAACATCTTGGGGAAGTCAAGCCTTGGGCACAGAATGGGACGCTTTCAGTGTCTGAGGAGCTTCATGTCTGTGAGAGCACCAAACCTTTACCATGCACAAGGGACAGAGAAAAGGGCAAGAAGTTTGGTTTTAGTTTCTTGTGGCGCAGCATATCCAGAAAGGAGAGACCCAAAACAGAACACAGCATGTTCTCTGCTCAGTTTCCACCGGAAGAATGGCCTGTGCGAGATGAGGACAACTTGGACAATATCCCTCGAGATGTTGAACATGAGATAATCAAACGAATTAACCCCATTCTGACTGTTGACAACTTAACCAAACACACTGTTCTAATGCAAAAATATGAAGAACAGAAAAAATACAACAGCCAGGGCACTTCCACTGATAAGCTGACAATCAGGCGTCACTATCCTTCTAAAGAGGGAGTTAAGAAAAGGCAGGGTTGGTCTGCAAAGCCTCTAGGGCCGAGCCGTTCTTCTAGGGATAGACACAAAGGTAGGAAGCAGGGAAGTGAGCTTCGGCCAGGAATTGTTAGACTGCAGAAACATCCCGAGCTCCCTACTACACAGCTGACCCCTAGAACTAAAAGCCCCAATGAAGCAGTAGTTCAGAAGCCACTTGGTGAGAATCTAGCAGTGCTAGGTTCCCATTTGATTTACAAAAAGCGAATCAGTAATCCTTTCCAGGGTTTGTCTCACCGAAGAAGCCTGATAATCAAAGGATACAACATTCAGAAGACTAGTGATCTTAAACCCAGTCAGCCTGGACCAAAGGAAATGCCTTTCCAAAGGTCAAGGTCTTTGGATTCCTCAAAAATCTTTGATGGTGAAGCCAAACAGCCGCAAGCTGAACAATGTGATGATAAAGTTAAAGCAGAATCTATTTTTATGAACAACTCTACTGTCAAACCCATCAGTCACGACTTCAGAGATCATCTTTCAAATCACCCTCAATGTAGTGTTTTGCAAAATAATGGTAAGTGCTGTGTCTTTAAGGGAAGCATGTTGAGATATGGCATGTGTGATGGAGAAAACAAGATAATCCCCAAAGTCTTGAGGAAAAGTCATTCCCACTTTGACAAATTAGGGGAGACCAAAGAAACACTGCATATCCTGCCATTGCGAGGTTCTTGCTCTTTAGATCAGACATCCTCTGCTTGTGGATTCATTGATAAGACAATACACCAGTTTCAAAATCTTAGCCTTTTGGATTACCCAGTTGATGTGAACCATTTAAGACAACCTGACAGACAAGACAGGGACTCAGAAGAATTAATGAGAAAGGAATTTGTCCAGGATACGGAGACGGAGAACCTAACAAATGAAGGGCTTTCTGATGAAGACCAGGCCTTGTATCAGAATGAAGTGGAAGATGATGATGGTGCCTGCAGTTCGTTATACCTAGAAGAGGATGACTTTTCTGAGAATGATGACTTATGTCAAATGCTGCCTGGCCACATTCAGTATTCCTTTATAGGTGAAAGCAAGGGGAATTATTTAGGAAAACAAAAAGTGACTGAAAAATCTCTGACGGAGTACAGTAGCAAAATGGATAGGTGTGAGCCTCAGATGCTTAAAAGAAATGAATGTTACAAAGCTTCTAGGTCACTTGCTAACCTAGGGGAAGGCAAAAAGCCTAATTTCTCTGCTGAAAGCTGTGGCCCAAATTCAGGGACCCAGTTTTTTAACTATGAAGAAGAACCCAGTGCTGCTAAATGTGTCCAGGGCTCAGAAGCTGCTGATGGAAGTCTATTTGATTACCACAGCACAAGAAAAGCCAGCTCTGAAGTTGAAACCCTACAAGACTCTGTTGGTGACACAGAAAAGAAACCAGTTAGCTGGAGTCAGAGTCCTCAGAATCAGGAAATGAGAAAACATTTCCCACAAAAGTTGGAACTTTTCAATACTTCACATATGTCAGTGTTGGCTCAGGACATCCAACATGAACACAGTCATTTGGAAGGAACAGAAAATCATAGCATGGCAGGGGATAGTGGAATAGATTCTCCACGGTAAGTGCTTGTAAACGTATTTCATTAGCCACTCTCCCACAGGAATTATTAAAGTCAAGGGCATATTGAGTTACCTAGTGAGAGACTCCTGAATAAACTTTCATAACGATAGACTTCTGCCAGCCTTTAATGAATAAAATGCATAAAGTTACAATGAAATCTCTTATATAGTATAGTAAGATGGATCTTTTTTAAAAGTGAACCAAATTTGACTGCTTCACTACTCATAAAACTTGAATTATTCCTAGAAATAGAAAGCAACTGCTATGATCTAAGCACTTTATGAACTGAGGGTTGGAAGTTTCACTTGTAATCCTAGGTCTACTCAGTTCAAGGAAGGAAGGTGACTATTTTCCATGCTAATTTGTTTTACTAGCTTTGTTCAGATTATAAAACTAATATAGTCATGATAGAATCTTTAAGAAGTACTTCAAAGTATTTTATAAAATACCAAAAATCATTCTATCATCTAGATATTTTTACATTGCTTTCTAAAAAAATAAATTTTTTGAGATACAGTCTTAGTCTGTTGCCCCAGGCTACAGTCTGGCTCACAGCAACCTCAAATTCCTGGGTCCAAGCGATCCTCCTGCCTCAGCCTCTCAAGTAGCTGGAACTGCAGGCACCCCCCCCAACAACACCTCGCTAATTTTTCTGTTCTTAGTAGAGACGGGGTCTTGCTCTTGCTCAGGCTGGTCTTGAACTCCTGACCTCAAGCGATCCTCCTGACTTGGCCTTCCAGAATGCTAGGATTACAGCATGAGTCACCATGACTGATCAGCTTTTAAAAATTTTTTGATTTTTAGTTTTTTTAGAGGCAAGATCTTGTTATGCTTTCCCAGGCTGGAGTGCATAGGCTATTTATAGGTGTGATCATAGCTCACTGCAGCCTTGAACTCCTGGGTTTGTGTTCATCCTGACTCAGCCTCCCAAATAGCTGGGACTACTGGCATGTGCCACCGCATCTGGCTTAGATATTTTTCAAAAATCCTTTTATGGTTGGTGATTTTTCTCTAATATTTCAGTGTTAATGTATAAATCTATGCATTTTGTTACAGTTTTGGGCCGGGGCTGGGTTTGAACCCGCCACCTCTGGCATATGGAGATGGCACTCTTCCTTTGAGCCACAGGTGCCTCCTTGAGCTACTATTTTGCTTGTTGCTTCTTTTAATTAATAGTATAATATGAGTATTCTCCCCACTTTTTTTTTTTTTTTAGAGACAGAGTCTCATCTTACCGCCCTCAGTAGAGTGCAGTTGCGTTACAGCTCACAGCAACCTCCAGCTCTTGGGCTTAGACAATTCTCTTGCCTTAGCCTCCCGAGTAGCTGGGACTACAGGCGCCCAATACAACCCCTGGCTATTTTTTTGCAGTTTGCCCGGGGCCAGGTTTGAACCCGCCACCCTCAGTATATGGGGCCAGTGCCCTACTCCCTGAGCCACAGGCACCACCTCACTTTTTTTTTTTTTTTTTCAGAGACAGAGTCTTACTCTGTTGTCCTGGGTAGGGTGCCATGGCATCAGCCTAGCTTACAGCAACGTCACACTCTTGGGCTCAGGCAATCGTCTTGCCTCAGCCTTCCAAATAGCTGGGACTACAGGTGCCTACCACCATGCCCAGCTAGTTTTTCTATATATTTTTTTTTTCTTTGTTTGGAAGAGATGGGGTTTTGCTCTTGCTCAGCCTGGTCTTGAACTCATGAGCTCAGACAATCCACCTGCCTCCCACTCCCAGAGTGCTAGGATTACAGGTGTGAGCAACTGTGCCTGGCCTGGCATAAATCTTGATTAGATTGTTTTGTTTTTGTGATTCTTATTCTGTCACCCTGGGAAGAGTGCTGTGGCTGGCATCATCTTAACTCACAGCAGCCTCAAATTCTTGGGCTCAAGTAATCCACTTGCCTCAGCCTCCCCAATAGGTAAGACTATAAGCGCCCACCATTAAGCTGGCTAGTTTTTCTATTTTTAGCAGAGAGGGGGTCTCACTCTTGCTCAGGCTGGCCTCAAACTCCTGACTTCAGGGAGTCCACCTGCCTCAGCCTCCCAGAGTGCTAGGATTATAGGCGTGAGCCACCATACCCAGCAATATAAGTATTTTTAAAGCCAAATCGTACACAGTCATTGCTTTCTTTTTCACCTAATTTATCATGAGTATCCTGTGATCAATACATAAAGATCTAACTTGTTCTTTTGATGGTTCCTTAGTATTCCATTATGTGGACCCTATTATTTATTATAAGCATGATTTTCCTTTTTTTGACATGTAGATTATTTCTAATTATTAACAAATCAATCTGCAGTGAATTATTTTTACATGTAAATGTGGGCATTTCTGACTATTAGGATAAATTGTTAGAACTTTACATTTTCTAACACATTACATCTTTATTGAAGCAATAAAGATGTTTTCTGCTTGAGGGGGCGGCGCCTGTGGCTCAAAGGAGTAGAGTGCCGACCCCCATATGCTGGAGGTGGCAGGTTCAAACCCAGCCCCAGCCAAAAACTGCAAAAAAACAAAAAAAAAGATGTTTTCTACTTGAATTTGATTCATATTGTCTATAAAAAGAATCAAACTAGGCCAGGTACGGTGGTTCTGCCTGTAATCCTAGTGCTTGGGAGGCCTAGGCGGTGGATTGCCTGAGATCACAAGTTCGACACCAGCCTGAGCAAGAGTGAGACCCCATCTCTAAAAAGTAGCTGGGCATTACGGTGGGTGCCTGTTGTCCCAGCTACTTGGGAGGCTGAGGCAAAAGAATCACTTGAGCCCATGAGTTTTAGGTTGCCGTGAGCTATGATGTCACATTACTCTACCGTAGATGACCAAGTGGGACTGTCTCAAAAAATAAATAAGTAAAAGAAAAGAATCAAACATGCTGTCTTCAAAAATAAATAATGGACGCCTGTAGTCCCAGCGCTGTGGGAGGCTGAAGCGGGTGGATTACCTGAGCTCAGAGGTTCGAGACCAGCATGAGCAGCAGTGAGCCAGAGTAAGACCCCGTCTCTACTAACATCAAAAACAGCCAGACCTTGTGGTGGGCGTCTGTAATCCCAGCTACTGGGGAGGCAATGGGACAGAGAATCGCCAAAGGAAGAACATTAAAAAAAGGAAGAAAATGAACAATAACAACAACAAAAAGTACTTCAAACGAAGAAGAATGAACAAGGAAGCTGAAATTAAAAAAAAAAAGTAAACAATGGTTGGGCACAGTGATTTATGTCTATAATCTAGCACTTTAGGCTCCGTGCCTGTAGCTCAGCGGCTAGGGTGCTGGCCACATACACCAGAGCAAGTGTGTGCAAACTGGACCCAGGGCCTGCCAAACAACAATGACAACAACAACAACAAAAATAGCCCGGTGTTGTGGTGGGCGCCTGTAGTCCCAGCTACTAGGGAGGCTGAGGCAAGAGAATCGCTTAAGCCCAAGAGTTAGAGGTTGCTGTGAACTGTGATACCACGACACTCTACAGGGTGACAGGGCCACATAGTGAGACTCTGTCTCAAAAAAAAAAAAAAAAAAATCCAGCACTTTAGGGGGCTGAGGCAGGAAGACCACTTGTTGGCAGAAGTTTGAGACCAGTCTCAGTAACATAGTAAGACCCATCCCTAAAAAGTTAACAAGACAGATTAAAAGTAAACAATGGTGGTATAAAGCAACAAGCCATAGGTTATTTTTTTCTCTCTGGCAAAACTAAAACAAAACAAAAAGCAGATTAGGGACATTACTCCTTGCCACTGAGAAGTTTATTTTGCAAACTTTTGAGCATTTTTTTTGTTTTTGTTTTTGAGACAAGGTATTGCTCTGTCATGTATGCTGGAGTACGGTGGCGCAATCATAGCTAACTGAAGCCGTGAATTCCTGGGCTTAAGAGATTCTCTGTCTCACTTTCTCAAGTGTCCATGACAATAGGAGTATACTACTATGCTTCCGTCTTTTTAAGGTTTTGATAGAGTCTCCATATGTCACACAGGCTGGCTTCAAGTAGTCCTCCTGCCTTGGCCTCCCAAAGTGCTGAGATTATAGGCATGAGCCACCACCTCTGGCCAGAAATTTAGTTTCTTAAAAATTGCCTATATATTTTTCTTGGCTGGGCACCTGGTGCTCAGTGGTTAGGGCGCTGGCCACATGTACTGGGGCTGGTGGGTTTGAACCCAGCCCCAGCCTGCTAAAACAAACAAAAAAATAGCCAAGCATTGTGGCAGGCTCCTGTAGTCCCAGCTACTAGAGAAGCTGAGGCAAGGGAATCGCTTGAGCCCATGAGTTTGTGCTTGCTGTGAGCTATGACGCCAAGCACTCTACAAGGGTGACAAAGTGAGACTCTGTCTCAATTTAAAAAAAAATTGCCTGTATATTTTTCTTAAAATACCATATAATCTATAGCCATTAAAGACATTTAGAGGAGAGGGAAACTTAATATAACATTTGAACATCAACTGTGTGCCACAATTCTTAGACAGATTAGGGGGCTAGAGATGAGCAAGACATTGCTGCTACCCTATAGGATTATAATTTAGTCCAGGTGAGGAGACAAACAAAGTGAATGAACTTAAGAACAAGGTGAAAATTAATGTGCATGATGCAGTGGTACCTTTCAAAACTATTAAGAAACGAGTATAATTATAATGGATGTGTTACTTCGTTCAATGTAAGCGTTTCACATTGTATATCGAAGCAGTACCCTGAACCCCATAAATGCATCAATGTACAAAGTTATGATTTAAAAAATAATAATAAAAAAAAAAGAACAAGGTGAAAAGTCATCAATAACAGTCAAAAGATATGGAATTAAGAGTGATAGGCTGTGTGGGAGACTCCTTTTGAAGGACACATTTTTGAGATATATGTTAATATCATGGCAATTGATGGAGGGGAGCCAGGTGGAAAAAAGGAAGGTTAAAAGCAAAAAGAACCAGTTATGTGAGTTGGCAGATGTGTCAGATACAGGACTAACATAGCTCACAGCTCCTAGAAAAAGAACATTATCCATATGGAAAATAGAGTAGTTGGCTTTTCTCTTCAATATGATTTCTCATAAAAGTAATAAATTACACTACAAGATGTTGGTCACTTCAGAAGTATGAAGTGTGTTTTAGGGAACTACATGCTTCTGACTAGAATATACTTGATACTGGATGAGAACAGATGATTCAGAAAATATGAACTTCTTTGAAAGCAGCTGTTTAATAATTGAGGTGCTATTGTGAAGTCTTTAAAATATAAAAAAGCACTTTGGATTTTTAAAGGTTAATCTATTTAATAAGTGCCCTTAGTGTTAGCTAATGTACTATGTTGAAGTAACAGTAACGATTGAAAGTATAATGCCTTGATTAGAAATCCATGTCCCTTTTGAAGGTAATAATTCTGTTATTTTTAATATCTTTAGGACACAGAGTCTGGCATCCAATAATTCAGTCATTTTGGATGGACTACAAAGAAGACAGAATTTTGTGCAGAGCTTTGAAGGCACAAAGAGCAGTCAAACACTCACATCCAATTCCTTACTGCAACTAACACCAGTTATAAATGTTTAATTATCTATTGAAACCTTTTGGGGGCACAGTGCCTGTAGCTCAGTGAGTAGGGCGCTGGTCACATACACCGAGGCTGGCGGGTTCGAGGCCAGCCCGGGCCTGCTAAACAACAACAACTGCAACAAGAAAATAGCCAGGTGTTGTGGCGGTGCCTGTAGTCCCAGCTACTTGGGAGGCTGAGGCCAGAGAATTGCTTAAGCCCAAGAGTTTGAGGTTGCTGTGAGCTGTGATGCTACAGCACTCTACTGAGGGTGACATAGTGAAACTCTGTCTCAAAAAAAAAAAAAAAAGACAACTCTTTGGGGTGTAAAAATGTACAGTATCACTATGACTCTTTCAATCAACTAAGTATTATTAGACTCTTCAAAAGCTAAATACACACACATATATATATATACACACATATAATTAACCTTACTACATATTTTGTTCTAATCACTGGCTTTTTCCCTTGTTTGGTATTTTAAAGCCTTTTAAAGAGCCTATTTTACTATGAATTTATTGGGAATATACAAATTGTTTGGAATATAAAACATGGAATCATTTGTCCCCTTCTAATTGAATGTAATTAACTTGAATTATTATATGTTCATTGGTTTCTTAAATACATAAGGGTACTAACTTACTACCTAGTAGTGAACTTTTTTTAAGCCTATGCTAATAGTTCTATATTAAGTGCATCTCACCAGATTTCAACACAAAACCTAGAAAACTGTATGCGTTTGATGTTTGTATAGATACTTTGCAACTGCAGTCTTTTTTTTTTTTTTTTTTGAGACAAAGCCTCAAGCTGTCACCCTGGGTAGAGTGCTGTGGCATCACGGCTCATAGCAACCTCCAACTACTGGGCTTAAGTGATTCTCTTGCCTCAGCCTCCCAAGTAGCTGGGACTACAGACACCCGCCACAACGCCCAGCTATTTCTTGGGTTGTAGTTATTGTTGTTTGGCAGGTCCCGGCTGGATTTGAACCTGCCAGCTCTGGTGTATGTGGCTGGTGCCTTAGCCACTTGAGCTACAGGTGCCGAGCCACTGGAGTCTCATATCAGAAAGGATTTATATAAATGGTATTTGTTACTTTGCAAATTCCTTTTATTGGCCAGGTGCAGTGGTTAACGCCTGTAATACTAGCTAGCCCTTTGGGAGGCCCAGGTGGGCGGATTGCCTTAGCTTGTGAGTTCAAGACCAGCCTGAGCCAGAGGGAGACCTCATCTCTAAAAATAGCTGGGCATTGTGGTGGGCGTCTGTAGTCCCAGCTACTTGGGAGGCTGAGACAAGAGAATCACTTGAGCCCAAGAATTTTAGGTTGTGAGCTAATTTTAGGTTGTGAGCTATGATGCCACAACTCTATGTGGGGGGGGAGTGAGCAAGAAAGTGAGACTCTATCCCCCCCAAAAAAAACAAAACAAATAAACAAAAGAATTCTTTATCCAATTATTGTTGCCCAGGATTTTCTCTTCAGCCATTTTGGACTGGCAACAGATGGCTGCAAATGTGACTAACAATGTCCAAAATTCCTGTGGCAGTAGGTATCTGGCTCTAGTATTT
Organism: Loris lydekkerianus; assembly: GCA_963574355.1. NCBI lineage: Eukaryota > Metazoa > Chordata > Mammalia > Primates > Lorisidae > Loris > Loris lydekkerianus. Next base: position 17,552 of record CAUYPK010087691.1, on the reverse strand, counting down.
CTCTGGTTCCTCCCTACATTTTACATTTCGGGAGGAACCTCCCTACATGATACCTCTATGTATAATGCCAAAGAAGAGTCAGGTAGTAGAGATAGAAAGTGGAGATAGAATGAAAGTTTAGTGGTTACAGAATGTCTTGTGAGAAGGGAGGTTCTTAATCAGGTATTTAGAGAAAAGATGGAAGATGACTGATACACATTTAGCAGTTCATGTATATTTAGATCCATTTCTGCTCATGATAAAGACATAGATAGCTTTGCCGGAATTTTTTCCAGTAGGCCTTTTCAGACGTGTTGGACTGCTCAGTTCTCTTGGGTTTGGGGAATGTGGAGAAATCAAGTCTGATTTCAGCACACCTGATAGATGGTGGTGCTGTTTTATAGTTGAGGGGATGTTTTCTCTTAGAGATTTCTAAGGATTATCAAGGCCTTAGGTCTCAAGGATAATTGAATAGAGAGTGCCTTTTTCCAGTTTTTACCATCCTGATAACAATGAAGGCCAGAGTGAAGCTCAGCACTGTGGGGAGGTATGTGTATCCCTATGGGAGGGCCAAGGAAGGGCGGTCAGATTCACTGCTCTATTTTGCAGTGGTCAGAACACTTACTCTTGACTGTTGGTTTTCAGTGGCCCCAACCAAAATACCATGGCATTCCAAGAAGATTAGTCATGGTCACAAGGACATTGTAAACTCTGCTAAGAGTACCAAGAGGGGTAATATGGCATAGAAAAGATTTGTAGGGGAGATAGGGATGAGGGAATTATTTTAGGGGGGCTTATAGCATGGAATCAGTGAATGGAAATTAGAAGAAAGATTTCAACTCAGGATGAAGAACTTCCTATTAGACAAAACTATTTGAAGAGAAAGTAGGCAGCTTTGTAAAGTAATGAATTATTATTATTTACAGTATTCAAGCAGAGGCTTGGTGATATCTTCACTGATGTGTTAAGATGAATGTTCAGTATTTAGTTTAACAGGTTGAAGAATGTGTCTAACTGTAAGGATTTATGCTTATATGATTTAGTGAGGATCATGTGAAATATTAAACTTATCTAAGATTCCTGAGTATTGCTTCCAGGTCTCCATTTCTACACTTATTCCCATGAACCTATGGAAAAAGGATCACCAACAACTGTTTCATTTTTGATTTTTGGACTGGACAATGTTCTTAGTCAAGTGAGGAATCCAAAGTCTCTTGTGGCTCTAGCCACATAGAGATACCAACACCAGTGAAATCCAATTTTGCTGGGGATGCATCATGACACTCTCTACTTAGATGCATTAAATGAAGCAAGATGTTACAAAACCAATAAATTTCTCTTCTACAAAACTCATCATGTAACACAGATATTAAAGACAGAAATATGAGCTATTAAATTGTCTCCCATCCAAGTACTAACCAGGCCCAACCCTGCTTAGCTTCCGACATTAGACGAGATTGGGCACGAGCTATTAACTTGTCATTCAACTAGCTGGGTGAGGTGGCAAATGCATATAGCCCCAGGTACTTGGGAGGCTGAAGCAAGAGGATCACTTGAGCTCCAGAGTCTGAGGTTGCTGTGAGCTATGAACATCCTAGCACCTACCGAGAGGGACAGAGTGAGACTCTGTCTCAAAAAAAAAAAAAAAAAATTTGTTTGGGAGATCATTCAATAAAATAGATAGCCTGCATTTCCCCCCCAATAATAATTGCTTTTTGGTGAAAACTAGCTCTTTGTCTTTCCTCTTGTGGTCTGTTCTCTAGTGAGAAAACTGTTTACTTCCAACAGCTTGATGATCTGAGTTAGGAGTCAGACACAAGTCTGAATCCCAATTCTAATCCTTGGTAGCTGTGTGATGGAGCACATTACAAACTCCTCTAATTTGTTTTCTTCATCTGCAAAAGCGAGATTGTAATATCTACCTTATAGAATTGTTGTGAGACTTGAGAGTAATCTATTAAAAGTGTCTAAGGTAGGAGCTGAGTGTTGTGGCAAGTGCCTATAGTCCCAGCTACTTGGGAGGCTGAAGCAAGAGAATTGCTTAAGCCCAAGAGTTTGAGGTTGCTGTGAGCTGTGATGCCACGGCACTCTACTGAAAGTGACATAGTAAGACTCTATCCCCTGCCCCAAAAAAGAAAAGAGGGTAGTGCCTGTGGCTCAGTGAGTAGGGTGCCGGCCCCATATAATGGAGGTGGTGGGTTCAAACCTGGCCCTGGCCAAAAACTGCAAAAAAAAAAAAAAAAAAAAAAAAGAAAAGAAAAGTGTCCAGGTAGGAAGTACCTACTACCTACTATTTTATAAATGTATATATGTGTAATTTTAATATATAGTCATAATACTTGCCTGATAAGTAAATATATGGCTTGCTATATAAGTACCCTGTTTTTGTCAGGTTGTCCATAATTCTTCCATTACAGATTTAGTCCTTTAGGTAAAGATTATAGAATGTATCTTCCATTGAAATTCAGGTATGCCTAGGGAAGATAATATGCCTTTAGGTAACAAGTTTACAGTTAATACCTTATTTTATAAATAGGAATAAGGCATGCAAACTATGGGCTTATTGTAGACATTCATACATCTATGGGATAAGATATTGCTTATCCTTTTTCCTTTTTTATTTTTTTGCAGTTTTTGGCGGGGGCAGGTTTGAACCCGCCACCTCCAGTATATGGGGCCGGTGCCCTACTTTGAGCCACAGGTGCTGCCCTGCTTATCCTTCCTTATCTGGGAGCTCAAGACTCTTCCTAGGAGTGCTTAGAGAATAGGTGGGTTCTTTGTAAGCTGTTTCTAATACTTAAAAAGTCCTAATAGAAATTGTACATTTCCTTTGCCTGACTCTAACTCCTTGCTAACTAAAACAGTAAGTTCCTTTGCCGGTGGTTGAAATTATACCAGCTCACTAATGTAACACTATTGCATGCTGATGTGACACTGTTAAATTGCATGTGTATTTTATTCATAGATTAAAAGAACAACCATTGAACCAACTTTTACTAAATGCAATTTTGCAGACAAAATACTTCAAAATGTGAAATATGTGAAGAAAAAATAATGGAAAGAGCCTACAGAAGTGCAAAGAACCACTGCATTTTGAGAACTTCTGTGTATAAGCTACCTGAGAAGGCTTTGGGGGAATGCGAAAGATATGCTGTTGTTTCACAGGGTTGGGGAAAGAGAGACATCAGAATCATGGAACTAGAATGGGGGTATGAAAGACAAACTCAAACTCAAGACTACTTTTGCTGTTATCTCACATCTTTCTCCTTTTTGAAATCTTAGCCGCGTTTCCCTCTTCAGCAGAAGCAGCTTCCAAACATTTATTGCGTAATAGTGCCCTCTTCTGGAATGTTTGATGTAACTCTGAAACCTTCTCTTCTACTATGGTATTAAAACATCCACAAAATAATTAATTGACTAAAAGAAAATAGATCTCCCCCTCAAGGGTTAACGTTTAAAAAGTTACTGTAAAGATTTGAATTAGGAGCTAGATACATAAATATATGCACAATAAACATGCTCAAAGATGTCTGCTTTTAATGCTGTTAAAAGCTCAGGCTGAGATAAGCATCTCTCTACCTTATTTTTGTAGCACTATTATATCACCTGATCCATTTTCCCACATTATCATTATTGTCCTCACATTAATAACAACATATTTTAGAGTTGAGTTGGCTAAGGTCACATGGCAATGGAAAAATACCCTCCTCCTTCCCATTCTGTCTTGTCTTTCTTCTTTTTCCATAGTAGTCTCAACATTCATTCTGTGTTCCCAAGGTGTCTTAGTCAATTTATAATGGTCCCTAAAATTATTTCTATGTCATAGAATTTAAAAGTGATTGATTCTAGGCTGGGCTTAGTAGCTCACCCCTGTAATACTAGCACACTGGGAGGCCGGGGTGGGTAGATTGCCTGAGCCTGTAGGTTCAAGACCACCCTGAGCCAGAGCAAGACCCTGTCTGTAAAAATAGCCAGGTGTTGTGGCAGGAGCCTTGTAGTCCTAGCTACTTAGGAGGCTGAGGCAAGAGATCACTTGAGCCCAAGAGTTTGAGGTTTCTATGAGCTATGATGCCACAGCACTCTACCTAGGACAACAAAATAAGACTCTGTCTTCCAAAAAACAAACAAACAAAAAACCCACTGCATTTGATGGCTCTTTAACTTTCTACTTTCTAATTGTGGAGTAAAAAAATCTAACCTTTTAGTTTTGAAAATGATCAGAGAGAGACATGTTTAGAAATAGGCATCTTGGTTTTTTGTTTGTTTTGTTTTTTGCAGTTTCTGGCTGGGGCTGGGTTTGAACCCGCCACCTCCGGGATATGGGGCCAGCACCCCACTCCTTTGAGCCACAGGCACTGCCCTAGCATCTTGTTTTTATATCTTAAAGGTCACAGAGTTTAAATAAGCTGAGGCCAAAGGCATAGGGCATCTTTATAGAATCTTGGAATAAAGAGTAGTAGGTAAAGCACCCAGCTCTTATGTTTTGCAAAAGGAAGTATATCAGTGACTCTGGTAAGACATGTGGAAAATTAATAGAACATCTTTTATTGTTTTGGGCTCAGTAGAGTAGTGGCTCAGTGGGTAGGGCACCAGCCCCATATACCAAGGGTGGTGAGTTTAAACCCAGCCCTGGCCAGACTGCAACAAAATAATAGCTGGGCGTTTTGGCAGGCACCTATAGTCCCAGCTACTCGGGGGCTGAGGCAAAAATATCGCCTAAGCCCAGGAGTTGGAGGTTGCTGTGAGCTGTGTGACACCACAGCACTCTACTGAAGGTGATAAAGTGAGACTCTGTCTCTAAAATAAATAAATACGATTATATTTTGAGTTACTGTGCATTTTAATTATTCTTGTATAGTATGCCTTCTCCCATGCCTCCAAATCTCATCATCAGACACAAATCCCTTCTTGAAATTTATAGAGGGAATAAGAAGAAAAAATTCCCTATTCCTGCATCCCATTCCCAAGTTTTCTAATTGAATGAGGCAAGATGATATCCATTGAGGACACCTACTATAGTGTGGAACCTAATTTTCTTTTCAGCTAACCTACTCCTTGCATCAGTTTACACTTGCCCTTTCTACTTGACACAGCAGCCAGAGATTTTTTTCAGGAAGTTTAGGGCTTAGAAAAGCAGACTTCATAGTGTTGCAAACCAAAGAAGGCCATTCTGAAAAACACTAGTGTACGTGTTAGTCACTTGATTAGCAGAATGGAACAATCTGCTCCAAGGGTGTCCAACCTGCAGCCTGTGGGCTGTATGCAGATTGAGTCCTGTTTTGCTTATTTGTGGAGTCAAATATTGCGAAAACTACATACAGCCCTTTTCTTTTGCTGGTCAAGCTTTTAGTATTTGTGTATTTAATGTGTGGCCCCAAACAACTTATTTTTCCAGTGTGCAGTAGGAAAGAAAAAAGGTTGGGCATCATGGTCCCTTCTTTTTTCAGACCTGCTCTTAGGACTTCCGACATAGAAGAGAATGCTAAAAATGGAGTTTTGAGGAGCTAAAGCTTTACTTAATCCACGTTTGACCTTCAACCACAAGATACTATCATCTGTCCCTTTTATCCCAATTATAAGTGTGGCATACTTAGCCACATCTACTCTGTGTTTTCATCATATCCTGTTGTAGGGCTATAAACACTTCACTATGGTAGAAACTGGGAGCGGATGTGAGGTATTGGGACAAAAGGATTTAGGAAAGAACAGATCTAGAGATGGATAGCTATCCTTATAATTTAGAGAGAGGTGCATTTTTTCATCATTAGTCGAACACTTCTCGTGCTCCTAAGTATTGAATCCATAAGGTTACATTTAAACATACAGCCCTTGACTTCAGGCCAATCATACTTATGCATGAGACCTGAAAAAAATCAAAGATTTAACATATATGGTTCTAACTATTAAGGACCAATTCCCAAACTCCATGACATACAGCAATTTGTAATTTTGCTAAGATGCTAGTTTGGTGCTCAGGTTATAAGGTTGGTGTGCAAGACATTGTCAGTGGTTTGTGACAGTAGCCCTGAAAGCATGTCTCAATTTGGCTCCTTGTTCTCAAGAGCAAGAGTAGCTGGATGGAAAAGATCATGTAGAAAAAAAATGGTTCTGAAAAGAAAGCAAACTAGCTAGCACTATGAAGTAAGAAAAGGCGTACACAAGCCGAGGTAGTCACCCTTTGTACTGTCAAAGGTTGTAGTTTTGTATAGTAAGATTGAGATTTAGGGGTAGTTAATCCCCATCAGTAAAATTAAGTCCTTAATTCACCGCCAATACATAATCTGTCCAAGACATTTATAGGCCTGTTTCCAGCAGAGGCTGTCATGTTTCTTCGTTTTTTTTCCTACTCGTTGCATGGGAGCACCTTCCCCAAAACGTTTTTGAAACCCAGTTTTCAGGTTGACTAGGCAGAGAAAGCATTGGTCGTGGATACAGAAGATAAAGATTGACTAGTCCTGACTGTGCCATCTATGATTTCAGATAAGTAAATTCCTTTATCAGATTTAGTTTCCTCTTATGTTAAATGGGGGACTAAAATGAACCATCGGCCAGCTTCGCGACTAAAACTTAAGACTTAGGACCGATGTCCGTCGGATCCCGGCCTTGACATCGTGCTCCGCTTCAGACCACAAGAAGTCCTTTCCCATCTACGCCAGGCCTTTGGCCTTGCTGGAAGCTGTTGAACGTTAACACCTCCCCCGCAATGGGTGGGGCGGAGGACTGCAGCTTCCGGCGGCGAATGGTAGGGCGGCTCTTGGCGCTGCGCACTCGCCACGACGCGGGCCTGCTGTGCGCACCGGCCCCTCTCCGCCCCGGTTGAGAGGCTACCCAACCCCGACAGTCCATACTACGACGCCCCAAGGAGTCTACCCGACCAAGGAGTGTTCGGAGTGGGGGAGGGGAAGAGAAACCGAACTATTTATACTGATCAGTGCGCACGTCCTTTGCGGAGATTGGCCAGGCTTTTACTCTAGAGGCCAATCACTTCAGAACAAGGGTGGGCCCGTCGATATTTCTCACACTCATTGGCTGGGAGGTTGCGACGCTAGGGAAGCGTTTAAAACGAGAATATCCGGGATTATTTTTCCCCGCCGTACGGTGCGTGTCCCGGAAGTGACGCACGGCCCTGGCCGGGCGGCTGCCCTGCCCCCGCTTCCTTTCACGCCGTCGCTGCCCGTGGGTGGTTGTGGCCACTGTGCCTGGAGGGAGGCGGCGGCGGCGGCGGCGGCCAGTAATGCCTGGGAAACTCCTCTGGGGGGACATTATGGAGCTGGAAGCACCCTTGGAGGAGTCCGAGAGCCAGAGGAAGGAGAGGCAAAAGGTGCGCTGAGGACGGGTCGCGCCTCCTTTTGGGCTGCGCCGGCTTGGGCGGGGAGGGAAACTGTCTCTAATGTTGGCCTGTCAGAACCGGGCCAGAGCATCCGAGGGCCTCCTCTCGCGCCGCCCTCGGCCTGGTGGGCTTGCTCAGGGACCAGTCCCACCTCCACATTCCCGACGTGGAGAAGGACATTCTTGAGCTCTGGGCCGGCCCCCCGTGGCCCCTCATCCCTTCCCCTTGGCGCCTGAATCTCTCCTAAAAGATGGGCAGACTCGAGCTCCCCTCACCACGAAATCTGGTCTTTCTTTCCTCCTCTCCTTTCTCAAGCAGCAAGGCCTGTCATTTGGCTCTCATTGGCGTCTTAGAAGATGATTAAGAAAAACGATTGCCATGAATATGTGTCGCTTCTCTGTCACCTGTCCTTTGTGAAGAATCTTGGAGAAAGCGACCTGAGGTTTACAAACCTCCTGTAACTAGTCTATAGAAGCTTAAGGAAAAGTGTCACAGTCAGCGTTGCCAGGATTTGGCAGTGATGGAGATTGTGTGGGTTGTATTATTAATAGCCCTACTGTCAGTATTTTCATTCAATTCGCAGGTATTTATCGAACCTAATTTATACCATGCTCTTTGCTGAGCATGAAGGAGTGTAAGTATAAGAAATGGCCCCTGCACTCAGGATTCCTGTAGAGGAGCTGTACAGACTTTTCTTCCCCTGCTTTCCGAAACAAAAAGGAAAAAGAAAGTCCTGAACTATTAGAGGATCACATAGTGTTGAAAAATGCATTGGTATTTGATCTGGAGAAAAAGATACAGCACTGAGGAGGCAAAGGTAGCAGTGTTTGAAGTCTGACATTGGACAAACAGTGAGACTTATTTTTGTATTGCCTTAGCAAAACCTACCCCTCTAACATTATTAAGGTTAAGTTGGCCTTCTGGTCAACCTATTTTCTTCTATTGTAAAATATACATAACTTAAAATGTTCCATATTAACCATTTTTTGGTGTATAGTCCTTTGGCATTAAGTATATTTACATTGTTTTGCAACTGTAACCACCATCTATCTCCAGAACTTTTATCTTCTAAAACCGAAACTCTCTGCCCACTAAACACTTAAGTCCCCATTTCATTCTCTTCCCACCCTTGGCAAACATCATTCTACATTCTGTCTCTATGAATTTGACTATTGTAGGTACCTAGAGTGGAGTTTAAGTGGAATCACCAAGCAGTTATTTTGTCTTGTCTTGAAATCTGTCTTTCCATATAAATCCTATCCATCTGTTAAGGTCTAGATTTTCTAACCACTGAAGTGTAGAGTAATCTCATTCTCCTTTGAATTCTTGCTCCATTGATTATGTTTATCATTAAATTGGCATTTATTATGTGCTGCTTTATGAAGTTAGTTCATTTTTCCCAAATATTTCTCAAAGCTATTTTTTTTTTGTAGCCGTTGGTAAAGTTCTGTGGCATCACAACTCACAGCAACCTCAAACTCTTGGGTTTTAAGTGATTCTTTTGCCTCAGCCTCCCAAGTAGCTGGGATGACAGGCCCCCACCACAATGCCTGTCTGTTTTTAGAGATGAGGTCTCGCTGTGGCTCAGGCTGGTCTCGAACCTGTGAGCTCAGGCAGTCTACCCACCTTGGCCTGTGGGGATTATAGGTGTGAGCCAGTGCGCCTTGCCTTTTTCCTTCTTTTTTTCTTTCTTTTTTTTTTTTGAGGCAAAGTTTTACTCTGTTGCCCTGGTGTTGAGTGAAGTCAGCCTAGCACACAGCAAGCTCAGTCTCCTGGGCTCAGGTGATCCTCCTGCCATCTCACTCCTGCTCCAGTCTCACTTCTGCTTCCCAAGCCGCTGGGACTACAAGTACCCACCACAATGCCAGCTAATTTTTTCTATTTTCGGTAGAGATGTGATCTCGCTCTTGCTCAGGCCGGTCTCGAACTCCTGAGCTCAACAGTCCTCCTATCTTGGCCTCCCAGAGTGCTAGCATTATAGGTGTGAGCTCCTGCATGTGGCCACATTTTACTGTGTTCTTGTAAGTTGATGGCTTTCACGTTGTCAGTTCTCTAGAAATACTGATTACCCTTTCACTATGAAAGATAACTAGCGATTTGGGAACAACTAGATTAGAATACCAACTAATAGAGATAGAGCATTAGAGGTCTGGTAGTGAGATGAAGGTAGCTTTGGTTTGAATGTATTAAGATATGGAGCTTGTCCTTAGGTTCTTAGAAGTGAAAGGCAGCTGAGGTTCTTAGAATTGGAAAACTGTGTGAAAGAAAGTGTATTAAAGCTATGAAAATAGTATGAAAGAGTACGTAGAAATTTAAGGAGCATCCACAGAAGGAAGAATGAGAGGAACCATTGAAGAAAATGTGATAAAGGTAAGATGCAACATAGAGTGTACAAGAAACCAAGGAAACTGAAAATGCCAAGAACTGTATCCAAAGTGAAATAATGTAATTCATGCTGGGCTTGCACTAAGAGTTCTCACTTTGCCTTGTTTCAGCTTCTCCCTGAAGTGCAGGGCCCAGGAGCAATTCAAACCCCAAGGCCGACTCTATAAATAATCTTGTTTTTCTGTAGAACCTATTGGTTTCAGGAGATGCAGGCTAGTGCAGTTAACCAAAGATCAAATGATGTAATAAGTAACTACAAAGCATTTTCACACATACTGTGTTATTCACTTTTCACAGAAACTCTTAACTTAAAAGATGAAAAAATTATATGTGAAAGAACACTAAAAATTTTATGGCAGTAGTTTTTACTAGCAGTAACTACTACTGTCTTGACCAAGTAATTCTGAAGATATTTCCCAATCATTTTGTGTGTTCTGCAAATATTAAAACAGTGGTTACCAGTTTAAAACTGAAGTCTCACAATAGTGCTTTATTTTTATTTTTATTTTTTTGAGACAGAGTCTCACTATGTCACCCTTGGTAGAGTGCTGTAGCATCACAGTTCACAGCAACCTCAAACTCCTAGGCTTAAGCGATTCTCTTGCCTTGGCCTCCCAAGTAACTGGGACTATAGGCACCCACCACAGCGCCTGGTTATTTTTTGGTTGTAGTTGTCGTTATTTGGCAGGCTCAGGCTGGGTTCAAACCTGTCAGTTCCAGTGTATATGGCTAACGCCCTAGCCACTGAGCTACAGGTGCTGAGCCTAGTGCTTTATTTTATTTATTTATTTGTTTATTTTGACAGAGTCTCACTTTGTCATCCTTGGTAGAGTGCTGTGGCATCACAGCTCACAGCAACCTCGAACTCCTGGGCTTAGGCAATTCTCTTGCCTTAGCCTCCCTAGTAGCTGGGACTATAGGCGCCCGCCACAACGCCCGGCTATTTTTTGTTGCAGTTTGGCTAGGGCCGGGTTTGAACCTGCCACCCTTGGTATGTGGGGCTGGCAGCCTACTCACTGAGCCACAGCACTGCCCAGTGCTTACATTTTTAACTAAATAAAATTTTAAGAGTTCCAGGATTACTGTCCTTCCACAAAAGTACATATAACAGAGTTTTGGGGGTTTTTTTTTTTTGTAGAGACAGAGTCTCACTTTATCGCCCTCTGTAGAGTGATGTGGCGTCACATAGCTCACAGCAACCTCCCAACTCCTAGGCTTAGGTGATTCTCTTGCCTCAGCTTCCCAGCCACAACACCTGGCTATTTTTTGTTGTTGTTGTTGTTTTTGAGACAGAGTCTCAAGCTGTCACCCTGGGTAGAGTGCTGTGGCATCACAACCACCACCAACTCCTTTGCTCAAGCGATTCTCCTGCCTCCACCTCCCAAGTAGCTGGGACTACAGGCGTTTTTGTTGCATTTTGGCCGGGGCCGGATTTGAACCCACCACCATCAGTATATGGGGCTGGCACCCTACCCACTGAGCCACAGGCGCTGCCCCATATAACACAGTTTTATGTTAACTTTATAGTTTTATTTTTCTTTAAATCTGTGAATTATCAAAAATTTTCAGGGAGGAAGCATGATGTGAAAAGAGCATGAGCTTTCAAAAATTGGACAGTGTTAAATTCGATTTCTAGCACTTCCACTTGCAGGCGTCCTATGTGGTGTGGCTCTTTGGCAAGTTATTTAACCCCTTAGAACTTAAGTTTTCTTCATCTATAAAATGGCAAAGGTAATACAGGTTCACTATCCCTTATCCAAAATCCTTGAAACTAGATATGTTTTAGAATTCGGAATTCTGGGAATTTTTTAGGAGGGGAACACCCCAGCAGGGTTGGGGGCCTGAAACTTGTAATCAAATACCTTAATTTTAAATACGAACAGTTATACTAAGTGTGATTAATAAAAACTATAAATAGCCTCACATTAATTCAAGTTAAATTTTGCCATTTCATTTCTAAAGAATTGCATAAAAAAATAAATTTTGCCATCAAATGAGTTCAGGTCAGGTAAGGTTTTGCCTCCAAATAAGTTACAAAAAACACTTTCGGTTTTCAGAGCTTTATGGATATCGGAATTTCGGATAAGGGATTATGGACCTGTACTTCCCTTATAGGGTTGTTATGAAGATTTAAACAAGATAAGATGAAAACACATTACACAATGCTGGTAGGTATTCAATAAATATTAATTTTTTCTCTTGGAAATCTTAGAAGTTTTTGTTTGTTTTTTAATTTATAATTCTGGGGTTGTAATTCATTTCCCGAGAAGGAGCCATTCCCTTAAAGCTTATGATGGCGTTAGACAGGGTCTAGAAGCTGAGACTTGAGAATGCAAGGGATGGGATAAACAAAACAGCAACAGGTAAGGCTTAGAACTTGGTTTTTAGTAACTAGTCTGGATATCATCAGGTAGATTTTCAAAATAACTGTAGAATGAGCTTAACTTTAGGGGAAGTCCTGCTCTAACTTCTCAGGAGTCTTAGAAAGCAACCTCATGAGCCTCTTTTCACTGTTGCTTTGTCCACAGAGTGATAGAAGGAAGTCAAGGCACCATTATGACTCAGATGAGAAATCAGAAACAAGAGAAAATGGTGTTGTCAATGAGTTGGATGCTCCCAAGCCCAAAAAAGCTAAAATGAAAGAGAAGCTAAATGGAGACGCTGAAGAAGGATTTAATAGACTTTCAGATGAATTCTCTAAATCTCATAAGTCAAGAAGAAAAGATCTACCAAATGGAGATATTGATGAATATGAAAAAAAATCAAAACGAGTATCATCCTTAGATAGTTCTACTCATAAATCAAATGACAGTAAATTGGAGGAGGTATGGATACTTTTTATTTTGCATGTTGACATTATCCTTGAATTACAGGCTGATGTGATTTTGTAGAGTAATTTGAATTGATTTTATAGTATTTCCTGTTGTCACCCAGAGGGAACACATGCATAGGTATATGGCATACTTCCTGGGTGAAGGAAACAACTACAATTTGGACTTTACCTTACACACGTGAACATTTTAACCTAATCATGTGAACCCTCATTAATCTGAAATTTAAAAAATAATAAAATAAAAATAAATTTCCTGTTCGGTGTCCGGTACTCTTAGTTGGACTGGAGAGTCTCTGTATAGCTGAAGCCTGGCCCTTTTTTCTTTTGGCCTTTGTTTCTTTCATTGTATTACCTTTTTCTTGGGAAGAGAGAGAAGGTATGGTCAAATTAAAACCCTTCCTGTAACAGTTGGGTTCCTAAACAGTTTTATTAAATTACGTGTCTTATGGTTATTTTAATTACATTAACCAATATACATTACCTGCATGTCTTATGGTTATTTCAGTTCCTACCAGTACTCATGAATTGACTTCTGCTTCCTGCAAGAATGTACAGAAGTCCTCTTGCCTTTGTATATTTTGTTGCCTTTTTCTGCTTCTGTAATGATAGCAACTTTAAATGGCCTTTCATTCTTAACTCTGTCTCAGTGTTTAAACTGCATTTTTAAAGCAGGAATAAAACAAAAATGACCTCAAGAAATTTGTCTTGGTAGCCAGGCGTTGTGGCAGGCGCCTGTAGTCCCAGCTACTCGGGAGGCTGAGGCAAGAGAATCGCCTAAGCCCAGGAGTTGGTGGGTTGCTGTGAGCTATGACGACATGGCCATGGCACTGTACCAAGGGTGATAAAGTGAGACTCTGTCTCTTAAAAAAAAAAAAAGAAGGAAAAATAAATTTGTCTTTCATGGTTTAATTTTTTGGAAGGTGCAGTAAACATGTTTAGTATATAGAATTTGCATTTCTGGCTCACTGCTTTTGCCAGTAACTGTTACAGTTGATATTTTCTTACACAGAATTTGCTAAAAACTGTCCTATAGTTTATTTAGAAATTCTAAGTAACTTACTTAGAAACTTTATCACCTTAGGTAGAGTGCCGTGGTGTCACACAGCTCATAGCAACCTCCAACTCCTGGGCTTAGGCAATTCTCTTGCCTCAGCTTCCCGAGTACCTGGGACTACAGGTGCCTGCCACAACACCCGGCTATTTTTTTGTTGCAGTTTGGCTGGGGTGAGGTTTGAACTAGCCACCCTCAGTATATGGGGCCAGCGCCCTACTCACTGAGCCACAGGTGCCACCCCAACTTTGATATTCTTAATTCTTGATAATATTTCTTTATTCTGATAATTGCTCATTCTTTTAAATATATTTGAGCTTAAATTCATGCTTCTTTAGGGAGCTTTGGGAAAAGATGTTGAATCCTTGCCTTGCAATATGGTGTTTTTTATTTGTGAGTTTTCTGTTTGTCAGATAGTGCATATGTTATTTGAACTAAATAAGGCCCTACAGATCTGTATTGCTAGAAGTAGAGTGTATAAGTTGCCTCTTTGCTTGTTGGGATCTCGGCTGGTACAATTCTGTATTAGAGTAGGCTTGGCTGGTACAATTCTGTATTAGAATAGGCTTAATTGTTTATTATTATGTTTATATCATATTAGATTTCAGGAATTCTACTTTTAGGAATTTATCCTAAGGAGATAATAAGTATGTAGAGGTATGTGAATAACTACTTATATCACAGTAATATTGTTGATAATAGCAAAAAATTTATTTTTTCAGGTTATTTCTTTATTTTCATTTATTTATTTATTTTTTGCAGTTTTGGCTGGGGCTGGGCTTGAACCCGCCACTCCCAGTGTATGGGGCCAGCACCCTAGTCCTTGAACCACAGGCGCTGCTCCATAGCAAAAAATTTAAACACTCTAAATGTCTGATAGGAGACAGTTACAGTAGAACCTCCGTAGTTAACCACCTCAAGTTGACCTAATTTCCGTAAGATTAGACATGTACCACGTGTAGGTATCAGTACAGAAGCCTGGTTCCTTATGTTGACCACCTCTGTATGTTGACTAGTTTGTTCTAGTCCCTTGAGTGGTCAACTTACAGGGCTTCTAGTTTAAATAAGGCATGCTATCTAAACAATAGGATACAGCTATCCCAAAGGATGTATAAGAATGTAAGAAAGATACTCCTTAAACTAAAAAAAACAAAAAGGATTAAAAAAAGATACTTAGTGATTTTCTTTAAAAAGCAGCTTATTATTATAAAACAGTATATACAGTATGATCTTCCTTTTTTTTCTTTTTTCTTTTCTTTTTTTTTTTTTAAGAGACAGATCCTTTCTTTGTTGTCCTTGGTAGAGTGCCATAGTGTCACAGCTCACAGCAACCTTCAGCTCTTGGGCTTAGGTGATTCTCTTGCCTCAGCCTTCCAAGTAGCTGGGACTACAGGCAACTATCTATTTTACTGTTGTTGTTGTTGTTGTCGTTGTTTAGCAAGCCTTGGCCAGGTTTGAGCCCTCCAGCCCTGGCGTATTTTGCTGATGCTGTAACTGCTGAGCAATGGGCACCAAGCCAGCTGATCTTAATTCTATTGTAAAAATTTTTTATGTGGATAGAGAAGAGGACTTCTCTTAGAGGAGTGGGTTATAGATCATTTTAAAATGTATTTCTGTTACTGGTTTCTAAAATTTCTACAATGAAAATGTATTACTTTTGTATTAATTTTTTTTCTTTCTTTTTTTTTGGCAGGTTTTGGCCAGGGCTGGGTTTGGGGCTCCAGTATATGGGGCCGCCACCCTACTCCTTTGAGCCACAGTCGCTGCCCTTTTTCAAAAGATAATAGCATGAGTTTGTTTAAATGGCTTACAATTTGAATTTGGTATTTTTTATCTGTTTCAGGTTGAAAATTGCTGTTGTGTGTGGTTCTGTTGCTTTTTTTTAATAATTTTTGTTTGTTTTTGTTTTTGCTGTTTTTGGCCGGGGCTGGGTTTGAATCCTCTACCTCCGGCACATGGGGCTGGCATGTTACTCCATTGAGCCACAGGCACTGCCCCCTATAGAATAAATTTTTAACTTTTAGTTTTGGGAAAAGTTTACTTTTCTCATAATATAATTTCTATTTTTATTTTTATTTTTTGAGACAGAGTCTCACTATGGCTCCTTGGTAGAGTTCCGTGGCATTGCATCTCACAGCAACCTCAAACTCTTGGGCTTAAGAGATTCTCTTACTTCAGCCTCCCAACTAGCTGAGACTACAGGTGTGTGCCTGCCACAGTGCCGGCTGTTTATTTGTTTTTGTTGTAATTGTCATTGTTTGGCAGGCTGGGGCTAGGTTCAAACCTGCCAGCTCCGGCGTATGTGGCTGGCGCCCTAGCAGTTGAGGTACAGGTGCCAGCCCTAATTTTTTTTTTTTTTTTTTTTTTTTAGATAGTCTTACTGTCACCCTTAGCAGAGTGCTATGGCACCACAGCTCACAGCAAGATTTAACTCTTGGGCTTAAACGATTCTCTTGCCTCAGCCTCCTGAGTAGCTGAGACTATAGGAGCCCATACAACACCCGGCTATTTTTTGGTTGCAACTGGCGCTGTACTAACTGAGTGACATGTGCTGAGCCATAATATAATTTCTTTTGGCTTAGTTTTCAGGCTGATGTCAATATTTCTAATCAGAGTTGTCTATAAAGTATGGTGTAAATAAATTTATTTAAATTTATTAAATAAATTTTTTCTTTTTTTTTGAGACAGAGTCTCACTATGTTGCCCTCAGTAGAATGCGTGGCATCACAGCTCACAGCAACCTCAAACTCGTGGGCTTAAGCGATTCTCTTGCTTCAGCCTCCCAAGTAGCTGGGACTATAGGTGTCCAGCACAGCACCTGGCTATTTTTTGCTTGCTGTTGTCATTGTTTAGCAGGCCTGGGCTGGGCTCGAACACTCCAGCTTCGGTGTATGTGGCTGGCACTCTACTCACTGAGCTGTGGGCACCAAGCCAATTATTAAATAATTTTTTGTAGTATCTTAGTCAAATGGAAATAAAGATTTGTATAGCAGATGTATTTCTAAAGGGAGTTTTATGAGTGATTTAAAAATTTACTAAGGGGCTGCGCCCATAGCTCAGTCAGTAAGTCGTCGGCCATATACACTGACACTGGCGAGTTCAAACCCAGCCCGGGCCAACTAAAACAATGACAACTGCATTAACAACAACAACAAAATAGCTGGGTGTTTTGGTGGGTGCCTGTAGTCCCAGCTACTTGGGAGGCTGAGGCAAGACAATCACTTATGCTCAAGAGTTTTAGGTTCCGTGAGCTGTGACGCGACAGCACCTCTACCCAGGATGACACCTTGAGACTTTGTCTCAAGAAAATCATCAATAAATAAAAATTTACTATGGAAAAATGTGTTAAATAAGCTTGTTATTTAAAGGAATACTTTTGAAATTAAAAGAATTTTCCTGTTGGCTTGGTGCCTGTGGCTCAAGCTGCTAAGGCGCCAACCATGTACACCTGAGCTGGTGGGTTCAAATCCAGCCCGGGCCTGCCAAACAACAATGATGGCTGCAACCAAAAAATAGCAGGGCATTGTGGCAGGTGCCTGTAGTCCCAGCTACTTGGGAGGCAGAGGCAGGAGACTCGCTTGAGCCCAGGAGTTGAAGGTTGCTGTGAGCTGTGATGCTATGGCACTCTACCTAGGATGACAGCTTGAGGCTCTGTCTCAAAAAAAAAAAAAAAAGAAAAAGAAAAAATAGAATTTCCTTATTAGCTTAATCTATACATTTTTTACAAAGTTAATTTGTTCAGTAAAATATAAAGTGGTAAATGAGGAAAAGTCCAATGTAAACTATCTTACTTAGAACTGTGCTTTCATTTTGACAGACACTAACACGTGAACAGAAAGAAGGAGCCTTCTCAAATTTTCCTATTTCTGAAGAAACTATAAAGCTTCTGAAAGGTATTATGAATCTTAAGGGGTATGAAATTTAAAATCCACTGATAGATTTTATAGAACACTTGTGCTTTTTTTTTTTTTTTT
>CAUYPK010087689.1:0-31374 GCA_963574355.1 Loris lydekkerianus | reverse complement strand
CCTCTGAGCACACCTCCCCCCTCTGCTTGTGTTTATATGGCTGTTAAAAAATAAAGTTCGGGGGAGTTTGATCAGAATCCTGTCTTGCTCCTGGTTTTTCGTGTCTCTTGTTCCCCCCCCCCCCTACTCTTTCGCTTCATTTCCTATGTCCCTGCTGAATTAGTCCCGCGGGTCGGGGCACTATCCCTCAACCACTTATGTTTTATTCTTGCCTCCTCTCTGTATCTTCATAATCTCTTCAAAGTTACCTTATTTTCTTATTTAAAACAATTCCACTATATCTCGTTTTCTTCAAGATAAACTCCAAGCTGTTGAGCTTAGCAATACAGAGAAGTTTTAAAAAGTTTTAAAATTGTAATAAATACCAATAACAAATGATGAATCCAAGTCACATTGAGCACCTCTTGTTAATTGCAGAAGTCCAACGTATCTTGAGTACTACAATTTTAATAGTTGTTTTTTCCTTTCTTAAAATATATACACGTTTTTTTGGAGCCTCAGTGTTGTGTTCCCGACTCGTACTCTCTCACATCCTCCTCTTGCCACTGTCCCATGTGTGATTCCCCCGTTGTCTTCCCTCTGGCTCCCACTCTTCACATATGCTGCTGTGCCTGCTGTGACCCACTTCCTCCTCCCCTCCTAGGTCTTCTCAGAAGTCATCCACACCAGGAAGTATTTGCTGAGCTTCTCTGCCCACTCACACATCACACAAATCCACATATCTGTTTCCATAGCACCCACTCTAAAGGACTTACCACATGCAATTGCAATTATCTGTTTAATTCCACTATTTTCTTTGCTGATTTAACCCTTTTGAGAGAAGAGCCCACATATCTCTGGTCTAATCTGGTATTAGTCATATTTGATATGAGCACAATACCTACTACTATCAAAAAGATACTCAATAAAGATTCATCCTCAAAGACTAGGCAGGAGGCAGTGATCCTACAAAAAAACAGATATGTTTCATTGGAAACTCTAAAAATTTTATGTAAGATAAACAGCTCTCAAGGACAGATTGTGTTTTGATCATCTTTTTGGTAGTGTCTAATGTGTCATGTCCCTTGAATAGCTCCAGGTATGATTGGTGATGCACTTCCCTTAAAATACAGATTTTCAGGCCAGGTACAGTGGCTCACACCTGTAATCCTAGCATTTTGGGAGGCCAAGATGGGAAGACCACTTGCAGCTTGGGATTCCAGATGAGCCAGAACAACAGTGAGACCACATCTCTACAAAAAAATAGAAAAATTGGCCAGGCACAGTGGCACACGTCCGTAGTTTCAGCCACTTGGGAGGCTGAGGCAGGACAGTTTCTTGAGCCCTTTGAGGCTGCAATGAGCTATGATGATGACATTGAACTCTAGCCTGGGCAAACAGAGTGAGACACTCTCAAAAACAAACAACCCCCCCCCCCCAAACTGATTTCCATACAGTGAAATTCATGCCTGGGTAAGATTTTTCTTTTTGAATAATAAAATAGTATTTTCATAGAATAAAATAGATTGTATTTTTAATTTTTTTCCACATTCTAACACTTTATAATCTATAGTGGTGCAGTCCATTTTCATATTCTGAGTGGGTTGCCTTTTATTTCCTTGATCTTTTCTCATTTTCCTTTCTTACACTTTATTGTAGCAATTGTCTTGGGTAAGTTTCTATACCTGGTTCTCTGGATATCAACATGGATGGAATTATTGTCTACATTAAATATATTACAGGAGGAAACTACTGCTATGGAAAAAAATGTCCTGTGATCCTAGAGAGTAAAAGTATAATGTGCAAAGTCAATATTTAACTGTGTAGTTCACTCTTTTTAGAATATACTCTAATTTTTTTGTAAACAGAAGTATAGATTTCAAATGTAGAGATAATAGATTTATTTATGCTTAATAACTTTTAAATAATAATTATAGAATATAAACAATTATATGACTTAATTACTATTTTGTTTAAAAGACTAGAATTTAACTCTTCTACTCATTTGTTTTTGAACTTTTTCCATTTTGCCACATAAGATATATTTAAAGCATTATTGTAATATTATTTTGCATAAAACCTTATAGTATTATTTTTTCCTTAGGAAAATACTTGCTAAATTTCATCGCCTTATTTGGAACACAACAAATTTATTATTCTACTGTTATTTGGTTCCTTTATTTGATATTTTTTCCTGATTTTATATTTTACTATACAATAAAAGTAAACAAATTACTAATAGTTTTTATTTTATAATAAAGTTTTCTTTATTATAGCCACTACACAAACAAATTGTAGGTACTAGTAATTTGAACAATGAACTGTTCATTGCAGAAAGGAGTTCCTCTGGTTCCAGAGAGCTAGATTACTCCTGATGGGCTGTTGGTCTATATTTCTATATAATATTATATGCATATATATGCATTTTGGGTGAAAATAGTTATTTTGCTTAAAAGTGATAATTGAGTCTCTTTGTGGTAATAACAACATCCTTTTAAAGAAAACAAATTTCCAAAAGAAAAAAAATGTAGAATTGCAGGATGGACATAACAATATTCAAATTCAAAGAAGAAAACTTTCTTCTTAACTGATTTCATAGGCTGGAAGGAAAGGCTGAGGTGCTATTAAAATACTAAAAAAAAAAAAAAGAAAAGCTTATTAAAACATTCTAACTTTCATCATGTACAAATACTGATTACATTGTTCTGTATAGAGATATATATATATATACACACATATATATATACACATATATATACACACATATATATACACACACACATATATATACATATATATATATATATATATATATATACACACACATATATATATACACATATATATTGAGACAGAGTTTTACTATGTGGCCCTCTGTAGACTGTCATGGCATTACAACTAGCAGCAACCTCAAACTCTTCGGCTTAAGTGATTCTCTTGCCTCAGCTTCCCAAGTAGCTGGGACTACAGACAGCTGCCACAACACCCAGCTATGTTTTTCATGTTGCAGTTGTTGCTGACCTGGGCCAGATTTGAACCTGCCAGCCTGGTAGTGGCCAGCGCCCTACCCACTGAGCTACGGGCGCCGCCTGTATGGAGTAATATTGTAAGAGCTTTGTATGTTTGACATCTTAGACAAATCATTTTTTCTTTAGTACTAACAATTTCTTTTCAAATTAGGCTTATGAGTGAAAGCCAATTTCATGAGTGCTAAGTTTAAAAATTAAGCTATGAGGATATAATTTATAGGGTAATGAATTTTCTTTTCTTTTCCATATCCACAAAAAAATTAAGAATTCCTATGTAATATATGCTTTATTGAGCAAAGAAATGATCAATGCATTACTAGATATACTTTCTTGAAATGTTATTATTGTTTAAAAGTAGTTTTGCTACTGAAAATTTACTGATGAGAAGCCAGATTGTTTTTAGTTATGATTAAAAATATCTTAACAAACTACTTATTTTAGCAGAATATAAAATGGGAATTCCCCACAAAGAGCAATGTGCCACCTACAATAGAAATTCCTAAAAGAGGTAATACTCTAATAAATATGAAATATCTGAATTTCAACTGAAATTTTTTCGAATAAAACAAACAAAACCAAATTTCAGTAAAACATTATCTAATAATAATAACATTTGATCAATGTTATTTATTCTAAAAACAGTATCTAAATAATAATTTTAACTAAGGAAATTAACATCTTTTGACAAATACATTTTAAGATAATTCTTATAATAGAGTGAATCTATTCTGTAGGCGGGAAAAATGTTGGAAGCAAAAAAGCCTTTTAAAAGAGTTAACATATCAATAAACAGCAACACTGTAACATAAAATATGCAAAGTAGTACCATTTGAAGGATGGCCAAGACATTGACCTTCTATTGGTAATGATATTCATATTGTTTTATGATTGCCATTTAACTTAATAAGATGAACATTGACTAGATGGCATTCTCTCCACTTCCTGATAATGAGATAAAAATACAGAAAATAAATAATTATCTCATTGATATAACAATTAATTCAACAAACAGTCAAGAGTGCTTACTATTTTCCAGGCATTCTCCTATGAGGTTGGGTCTTGACATAGACCCATCTATTACCCACTCAGAATTTGTGAGAATTTGTACGTGCCTATGATTATTTAGTAAACTGATAGCTTAGTATTTTGTGTGCATATTCTGTAATCTCTTAGAAATGAATTATTTAAAAATATACCAATAATAATAATGTTAATTGAAAAATGTATTTAATATATCCAACAAACTCAACAGGACACACAGTTAACATTGTATTGGCTTATTCATTATATTTAAGACTAGATTATTTATTACCTATACAGTGAGGAAGGAATCTGTGTATTCACAGTGAATAAGATATAATTTACCAAGGTTTCTAAAGAAATTATATATATTTTTTGTAGTACAAATTTATGTGTAACACACTAATGAGGTGGGGGAACTTGCAGCCTTCTGATTTCAAGATTGTGATTGTTCTTTTTTTAGGCGCCAAAGACAAAAAGAGGAAAGAAAAGCTTCATCTTTTCTGCTACACCCCTTTTAATGAAAGGGTTGTCCTGTAAAAACTGGATTCACTCAAAAGGACACTCTTAAGGACTGCCAGGGTCCTTAATGTTGTCATTCAACACATATTTACTTGTAATCAATTATCTATTACCGTATATACTCGAGTATAAGCCAACCCCCTTAATTTTACCCTAAAAACTGGGAAAACTTAGTGACTCGCGTATAAGCCAAGGTGCAAAATGCAGCAGCCACTGGTAAATTTCAAAAATAAAAATATATACCCCAAACAATTACAATATTGAGGAATCAGTAGGTTAAATGCTTTTCAATATTTATTGCGAAAGAAAAACTGTAAACTAGCAACAACAACTTTACAACTTGAAATAAAGTGCAGAAAACCGCCCCCTCAAGCAGACGGCAGAAGATGACTAGAGACTACGTGCATTTGATTAGGTGCGCGCGCACCAAATCAAATAACCTGCATGACCCGAGTATAAGCCGAGTTCGGGTTTTTCGGCACAAATTTTGTGCCAGAAAAAACTTGGCTTATACTCGAGTATATA
Organism: Loris lydekkerianus; assembly: GCA_963574355.1. Lineage (NCBI taxonomy): Eukaryota > Metazoa > Chordata > Mammalia > Primates > Lorisidae > Loris > Loris lydekkerianus. Next base: position 26,299 of record CAUYPK010087689.1, on the reverse strand, counting down.
CGGTATATAACAAGAACAGTTATAGCCACTCAAGATATATCAGTCAAAGAAAAAGACTCTAGAGCACCGTTGGTGTGTGGGGAGAAGTACTTAACTGAAGGAAAGATTCACATTTTGATTTAAACAAGACTTAACATTTTAATTCCTGAAAATCAGACATACAGTACCTAAGCATAAAAGCCTTAAGGTCTGTCACAGATGCACAGTGTTGAAACAGAAAAGGGAGATCTATTATTGCATGTTTCAAAGACAGTGGCATGATAAAAAAATGAATTTCATGGTTTTTCTTGTAACAACTCCAGCTCATTCAATAAACACATATATGAAAATATGACATAAAATAGAATTAAAATACCCTAAGTAATACTTGCTTCCTTGTCTTATCAATTAAATGTCTGCCGGGGCCATCTGGATGGTCCAGATTTGTTAGTAATCTTGAGTTAGTTTATTTACACTGAGGGATATGTCTTGTTCAGTTAGATGGTGTGAAATTTCTACAGCTGGTGCAACTCTCTATGTACAGTCAAACCTATAAAGATATTTCATCTGAGAACATCTCAGGGTGACATTCAGCACTTAGAATCTTTACCCATAGAAACCTGTGAATAGTACACAAGGTTTTCCCCAATACTTGTGCCCAATAGACTCCCCATTTCTGTTTACTTTCCTGAGTAATTTCTATTAAAAATTTTCTAAAGGAGCTGTTCAAAGCCAATTAAAGATAGTCAAATAATTAAACTGTGTATTCGGAGATGTAACAAATAGTCTCTTAACCTAAGATGCTTGATGCAATGGTGTTATAGTGTCATGTGAAATTTAGAGTAACAGTTGTCTGTAACGACACTAAGAATATTTGATCAAATAAATAGTCACCATGTCTAAGAACCACTTGGAATAGTGTGGGATGTTCATGAAGTGGAATGAGTGTCATAAGAAAAATTTAAAGTGGGTTGAGGCAGAACGCATAAAGAATACACAGTCTGCTTCATTTTGATCCATAAATATAATTTTTTTCTTACTTCAAAGAGTTTTTTATTCTAATTCATCCAAATAATTTAAAGATACTATCTTAAAGGCTTAGAAAATTCCTATGTGAAAAATACTAAAATACACTACATTTGCAAATACTTGGCATATTTGAGGAGAAGAAAAAGGTGACAATATAATTCTGGTACTGTAATGTATAATAAATTCAACAGTGGAATGACTAGACCTCTGAAGAATTAATTCAGGATGCTTGTTATGCTCATTGTCCACTGACTGAAATTGCACATTGCTGGAAGGTGGAAGCTCTGTTCCCCCCCCCCCCCATATGTCGCATATATTCCTATAGGGACATATAGGAAGTGTGGCACTGCTTTAAACTCCACTTAGAAATGAGGGAAAAATCCTGGCCATAAATATGAGATGTCATCATTTTCGTTAAAAAAATTTTCTTCTATTCATAAACTGATGATAAACCCCAGAAAATGAAAATCAGGGGACTTAGTCTTTTGAGCATTTCTACGGCATGTCTGGGTAGCGGTGTAACTAAAGACAAACACCTGAATCCTATTACTTCCTTTTACAGAGCCTCGAATTAATTGAAAGCTTATGAGGGAACAGAATTATAGGATTGCTTGTTTTCAAGATGTGTCTACATTGGTATTAATTGCCATATAATAAAACAGCAAAAATGTATCAAATGCTCACTATGTGCCACAGATAGCTAGCTGTAAATGCTTTGAAAGCATGTTTAAGTGATAATCCAGTAGCCTAGCCTTTGGCTTTTCTTTGCCTTTCTTTCAGAAATATTTATGGTACAATTTCCAAGGCATTGCCCTCTCAGTTCTTAATTATAGTGGAAGAAAGACATACATGGAAATACCTAGATTTTAAGGTATATTCTAATAAGTGCCTTTTAAGAGACAGTAAACTGTTCAATGGACAGAACAGAAGGGAAACGTCGTGTCTGGATGCATTAAGGGAGCTTCATACACTTTTGTAGCTGGGTCTAAAAGATGAATAGAATTTGGACTGAAAGTATGTACACAAAACTTTTTTTTTTTTTTTTTTTTTTTAAAACAGGGTCTCTGCCTCTGGCACCCAGGCTGGGGTGCAGTGGTGTGATCATTGCTCACTGCAATCTTGAACTCAAGATTGCGCTTGTTCCATTGGGCTCAAACAATCCTCCTGCCTCAAAAATTCTTTAGACAGAAAGAACATCTTAAGTACTACTGTTTGAGGAGACAAGAACAGCCAGGCAAATACAAGGAAAGGTGAATTTCTATGCGAGGGGAAGTTCTGTATTAAGGAAACAGCATTCTTTTGGGAGAAAACTGAAGTTAAGGCAACAAAGGAATTTTGGAAAGGTTTAATGTCACAGTGTGTAGGTCAGACCTGCTGTTGCTTCATTTAGAGCCACCAGAGAATATATTCTTAGGAAGTTGTGTAAGTAAGTGGCACACGAAATTCATTGTGCTAAGAATTGTTTCATAACTGGATTTTATTATTCTAGACATGAGACAAAAGTGACCTGACTCAGGAAATGTTAAGGAAGATGTAAATGCTCTGTTAATTAATGGTTATGCATTGCTAATGTTTTTATTATGCCTTGAACGATATGGAACAATACTATTACTTCTGTTTATAAAATCTAGATTCCCTTCACCATTTTTAATAAAACCAATAGCAGAAAACCATATATATGTTCAGAAAAGATAACATGTTAAATTCATTCTTCCCTTCCAGCTCTATGCCATAAATAGTTAGCAGTTTCATCAGTATTTCTTATATTCTCATGGACCAGGAAAGCTATGTAGTAGATTTGACTACATTAGAATGTTTTAATGGTACCATATTTTAAGGCATGTGAATAACTTTCTTGACCAGTTTTAATGCAAGAACTGTAATTACAGCGTCCTATCTATGGCCAGTGTACTAAATAGTCTTTCTTTAAATGATACCTTACATATGATAAAAATTGTGTAGTATAATTCTATATTTCTTGAAGATCACAGAATCTGGATGAATTATGAGAGACCACCTTGACAGAACTTCAAGAATGAAAAAACATATTATTTTCTTAAATCTTATAATCTGCACATATGTGGAAGGCAAGAGGTAAGAGTTCCTTTTCTTCACTTTTACCTAAATGCATCTAATAGTATTTCAAAATATTTGATTGCAGGGAATATATTAAGAAGAATTTTCACAATAGAAATTTAAATATTTCCATATAGATAATACATTACACTGAGTAAAAGGGAATATTAACTTATCAATTAGACTGCAACCTAAAAAACCAGCTGAGAAACAATATTCTGCTCTTAGGAGAAAGGCCAAAAGGTATTTAAATTTACCAGAAGGAACTACTCTTAGATTGATGATTGATTCTTACTGCGGGGCAACAGAAGATTGAAATAAAAATTTGGCTATCTCAAATTTTGAAAATAAAAGTCTAAAATACCTAATCCATTAAAAAAAGATAAATTTCACAATGAATAAAATTCCTCTTTTTAAAAAAATGCTAAAGGAGCTATGATATCACAAATACTGGAAATTATTTTGTTAATAAAATTGGAGAGCTGGGAGAGGTGGCTGATGCCTGTAATCCCAGCTACTGAGAAGTCTAAGAAGCTGAGGGATGGCTGCTGTGGCCAGGAGTTCGAGACTGGGCAACATAGCAAGTCCCTGTCTTTCAAAATATGGGGGGAAAATTATCTGGATTTGGTAGCATGTGCCTATAGTCTGAGCTACTTGGGAGGCTGAGGTAGGATGATTGTTTGAGTCCGGGAGTTTAAGGCTGCAGTGAGCTCTGATCACACCACTGCACTTCAGCCAGCATTACAGAGCCAGACCCTGTTTCTAAGGGTCTGTTTCTGTTTTTTTTCCAAAAAAAACTGGAGAGCTGTATAAATTATTAATGCAAATATGTTTATTAAATTAATTTTTATAAAAGGCATCTGAAAAAGAAAATTAAACCCAAATGTAAGGTTATTAAAGATTACTTAAAAGTCTAGCTGAAGCTTCTCAATGTTCCCAGAAATAAGTAAAATAGAATTTACCTATTTTCCTTTGTCCTTTCAATCTATTCTATAAGGAGAGTTAGGTAAAATTAATGATTGCCTGTTACAATAGTTAAGCTAAATATCAAATGCACTGAAAAGCTAAAGTTAACAGAAAATTTTTCTAATATTCTGAGTGTCTGTTGTTTCTGTACACACTGCATGTTGACAGTTTTGGAGCTATCCACAGTGAAGGCGTTATAAGAATGTCGCAAACCATAGAAAAGATGATTTTTGTGCAGAAGAAATATTCCCACCTTACAGGACACATAAGGGACAAAAGCATTCTTGTCCTTTCTTACCATTTTATGGTGACTTTTTTTTTTTTTCAGACAGAGGCTCACTATGTCGTCCTTGGTAGAGTGCTATGCTATCACAGCTCACAGCAACCTCAAATTCTTGGGTTTAAGTGATTCCCTTGCCTCAGCCTCCCAAGTAGCTGGGACTACAGGCGCCCGCCACAATGCCAAGCTATTTTTTTGTTGCTGTTGTCATTGTAGTTTATCTGGCCTGGGCTGGGTTCAAATCTGCCAGACTTGGTGTACGTGTCTGGCCTCATAACCACCGAGCTACGGGCGCCAGGCCAGGTTACTTTTCTTAATACTGCATTCTTTCAAACTGATTATTTCTTTGATATTCATAATCATTGTTGTGTTTTTACTGTGGCTCTATCTACATGTACATGTGCCCACAACAAATTTATTTTCTGCTCCTCTAAATAACTTTAATCCTTATATAAGTTTTGGATGCACAAAACATGTCCAGTTGGGATTTTGGTTCCAGAACTTCCTAGAACTGCTGTTTCTTCTATGGTTACTAAAATAAAGCTCTGGTTTTGATTTCTAAGAAATTTATCCTCCTGAGTAGCTGGGACCACAAGCGTCTTCCACAATACCCAGCTATTTTTAGAAATGAGGTCTCACTCCTGCTCAGGCTGGTCTCGACCCTGTGAGGTCAGGTAATCCACCCACCTGGGCCTCCCAGAGTGCTGGGATTACCAGCATGAGCCACTGTGCCCCACAAAAGTGGCTCTCAAACTAAAACTCTTCAAATGCCCATTCCTCTACTCAATTTGACTTTATTAGTTTTCCATTAAGAGCAATAATTCTTTTTAGAAATTCTGGATTCTTTTGCTGTTAGGTTATTTATTTATAAGGTTTATTTACAAACACACATATACATATGTATTCATTCCTTAACCAAACTGATATCCTTAAAATTTATTTAATTTTCCTATGTAAAATAGTCATCTTTTTGATTGATTAAAATTAGCTTAATTTATTTTTACACAGTGAACATTAAAAACACATAGCTAGCTAGATAGACAAATAGTTAAATGTGGTCCTTAGGTTTATTACCAAGTACTTTGTTTGATTCACATTATAAACACATTATTTAGCTTTATATTTTCTAAATAATTATTGTCATTTCAAATGATAATAGATTGTTTATATTTATTTTATATTAGTACTAATAATATCTATTACTAACTTGCATATTTTTGATTTTATTTTTTAAGTCACTAATGACATTATCTGCCAAAGTGATGGCTTGATTCCTTTTTGCTTACTTTCAACTCTTATTACAGTTTCCCTACCTTATTATATTTATTGATTTCAGAAAGAAATAAAAGTTGTGATAGCAGATGTCTTTCCCCCTTACCTTGCTTTAAAAGATTATCTCTACTTCTGATTTCCTGTGAAATATGACAGAAGCTATTTTTCTTCTCCCTTGTTATTGTTTCTCTTCAGTTTTTACAGCTTTAAGTTAGAAATGGATAATAAAAGATTTTAAATGATAAGAGCTTCAATTCATAATGATTAGTTGTCAAATTCACCTATTAATAATGATGTATAAAATAATAAGTAACAACTGTTATGCATTTAGGTGTTAAATAGTATTCTAAATTCCTTTTTTTTTTTTTTTCTTTTCTGAATGTATTTATTGTCTTTTTTTTTTTTCATTGTTGAGAATTCATTGAGGGTACAAGAGTTCCACAGTTTTTTTAACACATGAAATCTCATAAAACTTCTACATAGTGGGTATAGTTATTCATGTATAACATAAGAGAACTGAAGCACAGAAAGGTTAAGTAACTTTCCGAAGGTAACAAAGCAGCCTTAATAAATAATTAATGCCTTTGTGATTAATTTGGGATATTGCTTTCCAAACATTTACATGTGGACATGGAATTTTGTGACTTATCAGATAAATTTATAATAAATATGTTACTTAGAAGTTATTGCTCTATTTTTGACAACCTTAATTTTTTCATAAAGATACAATTAAGAAATTGGTGACTCATTCATGTGGCAAACTATATCTAAGTTCCCAGAAGGAAAATGTAACAATTAATCAAGTTATGTTCTTTCAGAAAGCAGAAAGAATTTGAAGACATGAAACGATACTGATTTCATCTCTCTTTAAAGTGCAGTTTTTAAATTGCTCAAGGGCTCACTATTCTGATCTATCTTTGGATTTTCAGACATTTAACTTTCTGTACAATTTTACCATTATCGGGTCCATTGTCAATTCATAATAAGTGCTTTTTGGCACTGGACAAGTAAATCCCTCTAGGGAAATAAAGAGAAAGCAAAAGTTAAGAAATTAAGAAAAACAGTCTGATTATTCTTGAAATATTTCCAAGTATTTTATGCCAGAACTGCCTTACCAGCATACTTGTCTCTCAAACCATATGAAGCCATCCCCTTCAGCTTGCTGACATTTCCAATACTTTAATTGGGACACCAACCCCTTATTATATTTTGCTTCAGGGATCCAATAGTACCTATGGAACGTTTTAAATTGAATAGCCCTAAGGCCAGTTCCTCCACTGTGTCCAAATGATAATTGATGAATATGCTTATCTTAATTCTTTATTTTAAATTGGTCTGTTTCCCTTTTGCTCCTCATTTTAAATTTTAAATTATTTCCTGCATCAGTCCATTAGATGGCTGATATCAGATGGTTAGGTTTTAGGCATTATGCTATTTAACTTCTATGAAGTGCTTTGTTGCAAAAAAAAAAAAAAAAAAAATGGTGCTTAATTCTACCAAGATACAAATAGGAATACCTCTTAGATATAAACATTCTTATAATCATAAAATGATTTTGTTACCTAAAATCATTGTCAAAGGAGTCATAAAAGAATTGTATACCTTGGTAAAGATTTTGGAAATAGCTGAAAAGTGATTATTTTATAATGAACTATCTAGGATTTCTTAATAGAAATTTCAAAACAGAATCATGATTAAAACATTAATAAACCAAAAGAAAAAAAACATGATAAGACAAAAATTCAAGGGAAACATTTTTGCATTTGAATTTTTTCTTAATAATTATAACTATTTTTTCCTAAGAAATACATGCTTTAAGCAAAGCCAAAATAAAGTTGATTTATGAGAAAAAAAATGACCAGAGTAGAGAAACATTTTAATGTTTTCAAGTGCCATATAGTTCATTATACATGTACTATATTCCAAGAAACACTGATCCTACTGTACAAAATAATCGCATACCATGAACAGGAGAATGAATAGAATGCTTCATATTCCCATGGCCGGGTGTTAAAGGACAATAACTGCAGCTATGTGGAACAGTATGAATAAATATGAGCAGCAAAATACCGCATGAAAAAAATAAAGCTCTCTGAAGATTACACATAGAATAATATTTTCTAATAAATTTCAAAAGCAAACAAATTTGAACAATATGTTTTGTAGATAAACATATGTATTACAAAAAGCGATAGATTGATACAAAATTCAAAATGATGGCAATGGGAAAGAGGATGGAAGAGCACGGGGTGGGGGTATAAGTACGAGTTAGGTTCTAATTGCTAAAAATTAAAAGGAGCCATGCAGTGTCCAATGTTGATGACATGTCAAAAACTAAGGATTTGAATTAAATCAATTCTATTCACCTTAAACAAAAAAAGAGGAAAATAAATTATCGACAAATTTGAAGAGAAAAATTACAAAACATAGTCTGTATGCAATATAAAAACCACTGAGTTTCTTTAGATATACTCGGAACATGAATCAACAATGCAGTTATTTGAAAGCAAAATCAGACTATTAGAATTTCAAAGATGAAAGATGCCTAAGAAATCATCTACCCAATCTCTTCAAGATAAAAAATGGAGATGGGGGTATAGGTAAATTAAGATGTCATAGTTCCTAGTTCATATGACATAATATTGAATGGTAGGTGAGAACATTTAGGATTTGCATTGAAATATTATGATATCATACATTAGCAACAAGTTTTTCTAAGAAAGCTTTCTTGCAGTTGTAGTTTTCCTGTAACAAGCTTCAGAGTTCATTTTATATAGATAAAAGCGGGGTCTGCTTTTTCTACTTTAAATAAAAAGGATAAAAGATGAAAAATATCAAACTGTATTTCAAGGAATTGAGGTAAGAATAATTAATGACATTATTTACTGAGGATTAATCATTCAAATAAATAACTAAAGATGTACTAGAATATAATCTATGCATTATTATTGTCCTCAGTTTGAAATTTCGCATAGAGGAGACAAAACGATGGCCTAGAACTCTGTTCTTACCCTTCCCAGAAGAGAAAAAGAACAGTGTTTGAATTGGGGGAAAGACCCTAAGTTGGGGAAAGACTTTAAATCCCTACTTTGATGAATACACAACTACGGTACAATTATGTTGCAAGTCTCTATTTTAGATGATGTGTAAAACACAACAACTAAGTTGTAAAGTCTACTCTCAGTAAGTAGAATACACATATACACTCCATTACAATGAGGGAGACAAATATATATGTACGTTTGTGTGTATGTGGATGGAGATATACATAGAGAGAAAAGACTCACAGGAGATGCACAGAACGAGGAGGCATTTGTACTGAAAACAGATGATTCTGACGAGTTGACATGATGCTCATTCTTTAGAGAAACTGAGCATCTATTCATGGGAAAATGCTATAAAAAAGTAAAATACAGTAGGAAAAGGCATAAAGACGGGGACTGTATAAGAGCAAGACCCCATGCATCTGAGCAAGAAGAATAGTTTATTACAAGAGCAAATAATGAAATTATTCCCTAAATGCTATTTTGGCTTGAATCTCTTGAGCCTCAGATAATATTTGAGGTTTTTGAGGAAGTAGTACTCAGTCCTTGGATTTTTTACTTCAAGTAGACAAATGATACTCTGGTGAAGGAAATCCTAAATACCCTGAGACTTTACCATCACCCATTCTATACATGTCACAATAATTCACATGTACCCCATAAACATGTAAAAATACAATGTATCAAAAATAACTTTTTTCCAGAAAACCCTGCAGATCCTATTGCAATGTGGTGCCTCAACTTCTCATTAATTTTGCATTTAATATTTTATAGTTCTTGCATATTCTAAGATAAATACATATTTTCTTCTGTACAATTTCTTATTTATAAGATGCTTAAGGCTGGATAAGAGTACTTTAATTGACATAAATATGCTTTCTGCTGAAAGAAAAAAGGGAGCATACTCAATTACAGTTTATATTTCCACAGTATCCCTACCAAAATTTCAGAGCTCATGTGCCCTGATATGTTCTGTGTCTAACTTGGAGAATTTATGGGAATAATTTTTATCTTTTTTTTTTTTTTTTTTTTTTTTATCCAGATTATTTGTTCGAAAGTGATGGGGAGACTCAGGAATATAACTATGTTTACCTTTATTTCAAAAAAACATGTATCTGTGCCTGCTTATATAGTTTTGACCAATATTTAGTTTATATTATGAATACAGATGATGAGTTGTATAATGTGTAACATGATTTCAGGATTTTTTTTCAGATAATTACTGTATTTTGTCATGAACGTTCTTGTATATTATCACAAAGTATCACATATACAGCAGAAGCTCTATACGTTGGCCACTCAAGGGACTTAAACTGGTCAATATACAGAGGTGGTCAACATAAGGAACTAGGCCTACTGTATTGATATGATGTCTGGTCTATGAAAATTAGGTCAACTTAAGGAGGTGGTCAGCTATGGAGGTTCTGCATTTGAAATATTTGCTGGGGCCTCTTAAATCAAGACAATTTTCTTCTTGATTAGCAAATGATTATATAGGCTTGGCACCTGTAGCTTAGGCGGCTAGGGTGCCAGCCACATATACCGGAGCTAGCAGGTTCAAATCCAGCCGGGGCCAAACAATAGCCAGGCACTGTGGCAGACACCTGTAGTCCCAGCTACTTGGGAAGCTGAGGCAAAAGAATATCTTGGGTCCAGGACTTTGAGGTTGCTGTGAGCTGTGATGACACAGCACTCTACCCGGGTGACAGCTTGAGACTATCTCAAAAAAAAAAAAAAAAAAAAATTATGTAACTGATATACGTGGATCTTTATAAAATATGAATGCTCTTTTCCAAAGTTCCCACATAATTCTTAGTAAATAGGACTATTTTCTTTCACTGTAGTTACCAGATAGTGATTCACTGTCAGGTTTTAGACACTTAAATGCATGCATTCTGGCACAATATTCCCAAGGTAGTCACTTTTTCATCTTTTCATTTTCTAATTTCCATCCCTGTCAAATGGAAATCGCTTCCCTAGCCAAGATAAGTTCTTGTGCTTTTCAGTATTGAAGTATATGCCTCAGGTTAAGACTGTCTTTAATAAGACAGACAAAAATAATACCCAAACTATCCCTCTCCTCCTACCTTATCATTTGCAAATGCCCTTTCCCAAGATTTCTATCATTTTTAATGAAACCCAAAGTTTCTCTGACTCTGCATATTTGTTTTATTCAATACATTTCTTTCACTTCTTTTTCCCCATCATTCTCATTCTTGTTCTTCCTGAAGGAATGTTCTACAGCATAGTCTATACAACTCAGAAGTGTATCTAAAAATCTTTTCATGAAAAAGTGATACCAGAATTTCGCTCTTCAGTAGGTCCTTGGTCTCAGCGATTCGAGGAATGAACCCACGGACCACAGGTCAGTGGTAAGACAGGACTTTTATTGGAAGTTAGAAAGGAATACAGAAGTGAAAAGCACCAGAGCTTCCGGAAGGGGGAAAGAGCTGAAGAACTCCCTTGGGAGTCTCCACGTGGGCTCTTTTGTCTAGGGGTCTTAAGTCAGTGGATCACAGGTGGCCGGCAGTGGGTCCTTTACAGTCTTTGTCCCTGAGAAAGGATTAGGGTGTGTGCTCCCACCCAAGGTGGAACCACCCAAAAAATCATCACAGGCTGCTTTGTTCATGATCTTATCAGAGCCCAAAGGGTGTGTCCGGAAAAAGGCAGTCTGCTTGTGCCTGGAAATGGGGGTCTGAACTCTGAGCTCACCTAGGCCTGGAGAATGGGGGACTACCTGTCCAGCCCTGAGAGGTGGAATCCTGTATCAAAAGCATGGTAATATTTAGAAAAACAAAATGCTTTGGACAATTTCTTCATCTGCATTAAGATCTGCCAAATGGTGAAATGCTAACTTTCCACAAAAGCACCCTTCCAGCATGTTTCTCTTATGGGTGTTTTTTTAAATTACTTTTGAATTTAAAAGTTCTTTTTAATAAATGTATACATACTGATACAGGATTCCACCACTCAGGTCTGGACAGGGAGCCCCCGATTCTCCAGGCCCAGGTGAGCTCAGAGGTCAGACCCCCATTTCCAGGCACCAGCAGACTGTCTTTTTCAGGACACACCCTCTGGGCCCTGATAAGATCATGAACAAAGCAGCCTGACATGGTATTTTGTGGTTCCACCTTGAGTAGAAGCACACCCCCTAATCCCTTCTCAGAGACAAAGACTATAAAGGACCTGATAACCTCGCCCTAGTGGAGGAGGAACTACCTTCATTCATTTGTTAAGGCACTCACTAAACTCCTGGCCAAGTGTAATTCTCAAGACCTAAGATGCCCAGATAAAGAGCCCACATAGATTCTCCGGTTAGTTCTTTCCCCCTTCTAGAAGCTCTGGTGTTTTACTTCTGTATTCCTTTCTAATTTCTAATAAAAATCCTATCTTACCACTGATCTGTGGTCTGTGGGTTCATTCTTCGAATCCCCCAAACCAAGGACCTACTGAAGAGCAAAATTCCGGTATCAGTATCACAATGCCCTTCAATTACTACTTTCTCCTTCTGTCTTGTTAGTTTTATTTTTCTATTTAGGAATTCATGACCTTTCCGATACTATATTATGGTGTCTGAATCATAAAGACTGTACATCTTGTTCTCCTACAATGGTTGCTCGGGCTGCAAAATAGGATGTTTCTGTCCTCATTGTGCTTTATCCCAGAAATGAAAAGTGTAGGGGCATTAATCAATAATAATATAGAGAAAGGGAGGAAATACAGTCAAAGAAGAGATTTGATTTTGGATTTTTTTTTGAGGCAGAGTCTCACTCTGTCATTCCAGATAGAGTGCTGTGGAATCATAGCTTACAGCAACCTCGGACACTTAAGCTCAAGAGATTTTCTTGCCTCAGCCTCACAAGCAGCTGGGAGTACAGAGGTGCCATGATGCCTGGCGAATTTTCATATTTTAAGTAGAAATGGGGTCTTGCTTTTGCTCAGGCTGGTTTCTAACTACTGAGCTCAAGCAATCCACCTGCCTGGGCCTCCCAGAGTGCTGGGTTTACAGGTGTGAGCCACCTGGCCTAATTTTTTACAGCTTGGCTAAAGATCTTAAAAGATCTCTGACATACAGAGAGATTGTTAGTAACCCAAAAGAGTATAAAGTTAAGGATCATTGTTACTGCTACGGCTTAATAGGTTACACTCTGTAGGAAACAGAATCATTTTTCTTCATTCCTGAGACTGTCAATACCTACTAACTCTCAGATTTTCACCAGAAATTCAGGCTATGTGGACAGAGTGAGAATATGAGTAAAGGTAGAATAGATAAAATTATTGATGGCCACACAACAGACAGAATTTCTATAATGAAACAGGGGTCAAGTTTTGTGTATAAGAACATACAGCAGATGAGGAATGGTGGGTTCTAGAACTATAAGTATGTGATGACTGTTTTTTAGCCCACAAACAGACACAACAGTCAACATTAACTCTTGCTAATTCAACGTTTTAAATTCATATGGAAAATCGATTAGTTTCTAGATTCTTTACAGGAAAGCAAGTAAGCCAAAGACTCTTTTTAATAATCTGTATTTACTTAAGACCATCAATAAACTGAAACTGATAAAAATGCAGCATGTGTTTCTCAGTACAAATATATTATGAGAACTCTTAGAAAGATGATAAACATTTAGATTTATTAAATATTTATCAAATATAAATCCATTAAGTAGAATACAAATTGAAATAATTTTAATGTATGAAAATGAAATTAAATCTTAATAGGTCTAAATCCTAAATTTGTATTTTTTAATCTTAAAAAGGTCTTTGGTATGTTAATAAGCATATATATTAGCTATTCAGGAAAGAAAATGGCCACAATATGTTATATAATTTAACATATTACAAACATATTTAAAATGCAAAGAGTCCTAATTCATGAGTATGTTAAGTTCTAAAATTTAATTTAAAAAGTCATATGGAATTTTGAATCCATTTTCTCATAATTTTTTTTATTGTGAACACTCAGCAAATGCAACTTAATCCATTCATCTATGCAACAACAATTTATATTGTACTCATTCTGTTTGTCAGGTGCTGTTAGTGCTGAGGATACAACCATGTGCCAGATAGTAGTGGTTTCCTGTATACCATTTGTCAGGATATTATTGGCATATTTATAAAATACTACAAAGTTATTTCTTGTATCTAATCATAGATAAAAATACTTTCATAATAAAATATGCTCAGAGTTACATTTTGAAATGCCATAAAGACATTTCCCCCAAATGCAATATGAAGATTCCCATGATTTTATAGAATTCTATCTTTCTCAATGTTAATACAAAGGGTGAAAATAATTTTGGGGAGTGAAAAATGATAATATGGGATCTTCTTTCTGATCTCTATGCCTAACCCAATTACCCCTGTTCTATGAAAAACAAGCTTCCCCCTTACATGGGTGGACTATCACCCACATCACCCCATGGTTACAGGCTTTTGCCATAATTGATTTGATTAGGGATAAAAAGGTAAATAAACTGGGCAGCAAATTCTAAGCAACTCTGTACTCTGGGATGCTCAAAAACTCTGCTAGGATAACAGAAGTCTTTATGACTTTGATAAAAAAATAAAAATAAAAAATAAAAATTGTGTAATTCTGAATTCATCAGAGTCACTTCATTTCCAGCAGTTTTCAACTCCCTCTGCCACATATCAATGGCCTAAGTAGTAACTCAGCCTTCAGTACCTGGCAAATGTTCATTATGACTATTCTTCCCTAGTAGTTAATCTCTGTCAGAAGTTCTTGGCCAGACGTGGTGGGTAGTTCATGACTATCATCTTAGAACTCTGGGAGTCCAAGGTGGTTGGATTGCCTGAGTCAAAAGTTCAAGACTAGCCTGAGCAAAAGCCAGACTCCCATCTCTACTAAAAATAGAAAAACTATACAGGCATGGTGGTGGGTGCCTTTAGTCCCAGCTACACTGGAGGCTGAGGCAGGAGGATTGCTTGAGCCAAAGAGTTTGAGGTTGCTGTGAGCTACAATGCCACAACACTCTTCCCAGGGCAACACAGTGAGACTTTTTCTCAAAAATAAATAAATAAATTCCTGATTCAGCTTGTTTTTGTCTGTCAGCATGACTATCCAGTTCTCAGGGGCTCTAATATCAGTCAGTTAAAAAGAGTAAATGCCACAAAGTTGTTCCTTTTTTAAAAACATCAATGTTTTGTTAATTTATGAATGTCAAATTAAAAATAAACACGTATAGCCCACATCATCATGAGAAAGTTTCTTAGGCTTTTTCAATTTTTTTAAGTAATAAAATGTTTCCCATATTTATTCTCCATTTGAAATTCAGTCCTAACCTGTGAATTACACACTTATTATAATTTCAGTAACACTGTAGTTTCTACCCTTTCCTTCTTCATTAGAGTAGCTACCCTAAGACTTTTCATAGTTTCTTCTGGATAGCTCCCTCCTCTTATCATAACCCCAATAGTGGTCAAAGTAAAAGTGCACTCAAGGATAGTTTCTGCATCTAAATTTAATCTAAATTGTACTGTAAGTTCAAAATCTAAGTGGAAGCCTCAAAATGTGGTACCAAAGTGCAGCTGAAACAGCTTTTGCTGTTACTCAGCATGTTTTCCACTCAATAGGAATGTCTTTGCTCCGTTCAAATAAAACATCAACAAACAAAGGCTTTTCATCATCTCTCAAAGACATGTCAAAGGAAGATTCCATTTTATGACACACAGTAAAATGTCCTAAAAATTCTGTATGTTAAACTATCTCCCTAGTCCTCAAAGAAACTGGTCAACAGTGTTGTACCTCTCTTGCCTATACTACTTTGCTATACATATCAGCCCATGCTGTGTTTTTGGTTTGTTTTTTTGATCCCTCACTCAACCTTTGCTCTCATTCTAGATTCTGGTATTCCATATGCTCATACAGTTCTTTGTTTACTTCAGGAATTTTTTAACACTATTTTGTTTCTGAGTACACTTACCATTCCATTTGTTGGTCTTCTATTATCTGTGTTCCACATGGATCATCTTTGCTTTTGATGCATACATTGCTAGATTTTTCTTTCTTTTTTTTTTGTTTGTTTTTTTGAGATATAGTCTCACTTTGTAGCCCTGGGTAGAGTGCTGTAGCATCATAGCTCACAGTAACCTCAAACTCCTTGCCTCAGTTTTTCTATTTTTTAGTATAGACGGAGTCTCATTCTTGCTCAGGCAGTCTCAAATTCCTGAGCTCAAGAGATCCACATGCCTAGGTTTCCCAGAGTGCTGGGATTACAGACATGAGTCACTGGGCCCAAGCTTTTTTTTTTTTTTTTTTTGTGTGTGTGTGTGTGTGTGTGTGTGTGTGTGTGTGTTATCTAGATTAACCTTTCCTGTAATTAGCTGTCACGTTGGTTTGCAGCTCTGGCTGTGATAGAGCAGAAGTTGGGTGTCATTGCTGCCTCTGCTGATTGCCTTTACCACAAAGTATCAGGGACAGTGTCAGGAAGACCGCATGTCCTCTGGATGTGAGGGAGAGAGAGTGTGGCCCCAACTAAATGTAGTCCCAACTAGACAGCTGACTTCTGCCCCCTTCCTGTTCTCTGTCTACACAAAGGACCATTTTAGCCCATGGTGTATTTCTCCCCTGCTGTTGGCAATATGACTGAGTGAGGGCAAACACGCTGGTGCTTCCTGCTTTTACCCTGGACAACCTTCTTTTGCAGAAATATGCAGGGACTATTGCTGCTCATAGTTTTTCTTTGACACTCCTTACAGGCTACCAACCTGACGCCTTACTCCCCTCTCTCTGAATCATAGTATTTCATTAATGTTTCTCAAAATTTTAACAACTCATTCTTTTGTCAGTTCTGCCACATGAGATGGGACATAGCTGTCATTTTCTAATGTCCAATATAAGCATATTTCGTCTTGTGTCATTCTTTAAATATGATTCATACAAATCAAAAGATAATGCTTCAGGCCTTGTTAAGCAACAGTTATTGTATGTGCCACATCTATTGTATCATTTCGAGTAACTAAAATTGTGATATGATGCTATTTAATTTCACTTACATGGAATTGAAAGTTGATTGTAATGACAATAATATGGAACTGACTATAGAAAAATATTGCCTAGATAGAAATAAAAGTATGTTGCTCATAAATACCTTGAGATTAAGTCATTTAAAAAGATGCCTGTACAATGCTATGTGTCTGAATTGAGAATGAGAATTCTATTCTTCCTGATAATAGACCTTGCATGAGTCACTTAGCACCTCTGCACTGCTCAATTTCTTACTTGTCATGTGTACAAAATGTACTAGATTACCCGCAATAACATTTCCAGATTAAATCCGGTAACCCAAGTTGTTTACTATTTCTATGGTTTCATTAACTGTCATTTCAAACTAGTTAAACATACACATTCTTGACTTCATAAGAATTTCCCATACGAACAGATATACTTCGGAAAGAAATATATCTGTTGTATTGATATAATTTAATTTAATATAATAAATCTCTATCTTAAATGCTATTTTAGGGTTTGGAAAGTTTGTATAAATATAAAAGTTTAATTTCCAAACTTCCTTTTGTAAATGAGTTTAATTTTGTTAATTTTTCCCTTCTGTCACAAATAATCCTATGTCTAAAATTTATTATAACTACTGCTGCTGCCACTGCTACTGGTGTTACTACTATAGACATCTATGTGTTGTTTCATGTTTTTCAAAATTATTTTCCTTCGGTACTAAACCTACAAATAACAAAATATAGGGAATCACTTTTCACTGGATACCTCATATGCCAGCATTGAATGCAAGCTTAAAAAAATAAGAAGTATGCCCACTTTCTTTTTATTCAACTTTGTAACAAATGTTGGGGGAGAAGAGAGGCTCTTTGTTACTTATATGGAATTTATTTGGAACAAATAAGAACCAATATTTATTTCAATGCATTCTTTTATATGATAAGATTCTCATCCTTTTTTGTAGCTCCTCTCAAATCACAGAGTTTACATTTGTTAAAAATGTATCTGTAAGTTTCGTTAGAACTTGTTTCCCAATTAATTTATTTAATTTGTTTGATGAAATAGTCTCCTTCCTATACCCTGGACTTTTTTAGAATCTATTCTGATACTTATTATAGGTCTGCCTTCTCATCTCACTTGTAGTATCAAAATATCCTTCCTCAGTTAGACATTTTTCTATTTTCAAACAGTATTTCTAATCTTTGCACTTAACAGCACTCCCCCACCGGTTTTTAAAATTTCTACTGTCACCTTCTTTTTCATCTCTTAAATTGATTTTGTGTACCTCTTCCTCATTTTTCTTATTTTTGTCTTCTCATGCAGTTTTCTGTCTCTAGTTGTTCTTCCTCTGTATAATGTACCTTACTCCAAAGCATTAAAAATAACACACAACCATTATCAACATACAAGTATACATTTTCCATTAATGTATTACCCATTCATTAATTATTTACCTGTTATTCCTTTGCAAACACTCTCAAATAATTGAAACAGTACTTCTGCATTCATATTGTATACTTCCCTTACAGTAACTTTGAATCAACTGCTTAAAAACATTATTCTAAATCAGCTCAAAATACTATTTAGACCACATTGAAACTCATCTTGCTCTAGAATTATTCACTATCAATATTCAGTCTTCACTTCTGGTATTCTTAACTCAATCTATATTTATGATGCTCATTGCATACTAGCTTATCTTTTCGTTTCCAGATACTCTTTTTTGAAAATATCCTAGCTATCTTTAAAAAGTTCTGCTGAGATTAAATGGCAAAAAAAAAAAAGTATTTTCCAGTTGGCTCTCTAGCCTAATAAAACAATTAAAATATTCACATTAATTAGGAAATACTAGATTTTGGTAAAATAACAATTTTATTTTTGTGATAATAAAATCTAAAATATTTGAGAAAATGGCCAGGCACGGTGGCTCACACAGTAATCCTAGAACTTGAGGAGGTTGAGGCAGGTTGAATTGCTTGAACTCATGAGTTTGAGATCAGCCTGAGCAAAACCCTGTCTCTACTAAAAATAGAAAAACTGAGGCAAGAGGATCACTTGAGCCCCAAAGTTGGAGGTTGCTGTAAGCTATAATGCCACAGCACTCTAGCCAGGGTCACAGCTTGAGACTCTGTCTCAAAAAAATAAAATAAAGTAAAATAAAATAAAATATTTGAGAAATTAATTAAAGCTTTAATGTCAAAGTTAACCACTATTAAAGATTTAGCAATCTCAACCAGCATAATCAGCTTAGAAATTATAAGACAAGAAAGAAATATGGTATTTCTCATAACAAAATGTGATTTTTCTGATACACTTGGAATGTTGCTTTAACATTGGGTATAGGATTTTCATTTTCTCAAAGTTATTTCAAGTCCTTTATAGATTACATATATGTATATCTGCTGGAAAGCAGCAAAAAAAAATTTGCTTTGCGTTTCTTTGTATGAAACTTCAGAATTGGCAAAGAAAACCAAACATTTTAAGTTACATTAGGTGCCAGGTACTAATTCATCTTGTGAAAAAAATAATAATGTTCCCATCTGTCTGTATTTGATTAAATGTAGAACTACATAGATCAGGTGAAGAATGTTCACCAAAATAAAGCTATTCAAAGCCAGTGACCAATTTGAACCACAGAGAAACATTTAGAAATCCTCCTGCCTTATCTCAGCTCAAGTCTCTCAAAGAGGGGAATCAAGGAAGTAGGAATTTTCAAAACTCCCAGGTAATTAAAAAAAAACCAAAGCTACTGAACAGAACTTATTTGCTAGACTTTCTTTATATTATGCATGTTTAATTCCAGCAATTGGGAGCCCCAAATACAGATTAGAAAGTGGTTCTATTGAATTTTAAACATAACAACTATTTAATTTAAAATGCTAAATAGTGCTCCATACTCTTAGTATGCTACATACTGTGCTACATACTCTTAGTCTCAATATAGTCTTTTTCTCTAGACAGAAAGAAATTTTCCATTCAAAGGAGCTCATAAAACTTCTTGTCTTTGTAATCAAGTTAAAACTAGGGGAAATGACTCGCCTCCATCAGCAGGATACCATTTTATTAAATTCAATCAAATGTTCTATTTACACACTTCAATCCTCAATAAAATCCAATTTTATTATTTGAAACCTATAATCTTCAGAGAAATTGAATAAATGTATTTCACTGAAGCTGAAGTGCTCTGTTATATTAATCAGCTAGACAAGATTTTATAAAAAGGTGGAGGGGTGGAGTCAAGGCCACACTGGGATGGTCTGTATTTTGCTGAACTGTTTTAGTCCTCTATTTGAAGTTAATTAACTTTAAAGTTTTGATGTAAATTTGTATCACATATGATGTAAATACATATTCTAGTATGTATTTGAAAATAATACATACTAGAATAAAGGTATCTTCATTTTCATCTAGTTTTTATGTTCCATGAGAAGTGTTTAATCTTAACAGTAAGAGGATACTGGTATTTTAGTATATTTAACGTACAGTAATCCCTTTTTTTGTTTTATGAAAGGACAGGCATAATATTCTGAGGAATTCTAAGAAAAGACAAAGTCAAAAAGTCCTTTAAAATATAATATATAAAGAAAAACATATTTATTTGCAGTGTTTCAGACTGTAGTGAATTATGCCATGAGATGAATCAGTCAGTCTCAGCAAATTTAACCCAGAAGGGCATTAATTTGGAGCTGCAACTGTACCCTCAGAGGTCTCCTTCTTGCTCTCAGTTATTCTCAAATGTCTCCGTGGACTTACTCTGGGACAGCCTACTGGGAATATTTGTACATTATCAGTAGAGCAGAGCAAATAGTACTAGTTTATGAGTCAAATGCCTTGTTTATAGTCATGGATTCAGAGTTAACTATCTGCAACTCTTGGTAAGTGATTTACAGTCTTTGAGCCTCAGCAAGTTTGCTAAAAGTTTTCATTCCTCACCTGTGGCAGCCAAAACTGATTGATTATGACACATTTCACATATTCCTGTTCTTACACAGGCAGCAAGTTCTAGTTAGGTTTAAGACAGTATTTAAGTTTTCAACTATTTTAATGATTATAATCCTAAAAAATTTCTAAAGTCGTTACCATTTCTACCATCCCAGGACTATAAATTACTCCCCAAGGCAACTGATTCTGAGTATCAATACCCACTGCAGCTCCAAAGTCATCTCTCTAGATAATCTTCATGCTATTTATGTATAGATCTTGATGCTTCCTAACTCAGCGTCCCTTACTCTGGAAGAGTGTATAGTTTCTGATTAAGAAAACTGATGTTTATTAAAAGTGTATGTACCTATTATACACACTTATGGTCCTGTGCCACATAAAGCTGCTTGAGTCAGGATGAACACATGTCTGATGGTCGTTCCAGTAACTTATAATGGAGTTTACAAATTCCTATCTCCTAGTGACATCACAGCCATCATAACATCATGGCATGTCTCAATGCATTACTCATGTGTTTGTGGGAATGGTGGTGTTAGCAAACCTACTATACTGACAGTCATAGAAAAGTACTGCACACACAGTTTTGCATGATACGTAATACTCAACAATGATAATAAACAATTACGTGATTGGTTTATGTATTTACTATATTTTATCTGTTCTTAGAGGGTACTTCTGGTAGTTCCTAAGAAAAAAAGTTAACTATAGAACAGCCTCAGGCAGACTCTTCATGAAGTATTCCAGAAGACAGTGTTATCACAAAAGATGATAGCTCCATGCATGTTATTGCCCGTGAAGACCCAGTGGGACCTGATGTGGAGGTGGAAGACAGTGATACTGACGATCTTGACCCTGTGTAGGCCAAGGCCAAGATGTGTTTGTGACTTAAGTTTTAATAAAAACATTTAAAAAATAAAAAAAATAATTAGCAGATAAAAGCTTACAGAACATAAGGAACATATTTTTGTACAGCTGTAAATGTGTGTTGTAAGCTAAGTGCTATTGTGAGAGTCAAAAAGTTTAAAAAAATTTAAAAATGTGTAAAGAGTTATAGTATACTAAGGAAATTTGTTTAGTATTTATTAAGGAAAGATTTTTTTAAATAAATTTAGTGCAGTCCAAGTGTACAGTGTTTGTAAAATCTACAGTATAGTACAGTGAAGGCCTTCACATTCACTCAGTACTTTCTGACTCACCCAGGGCAATTTGCCTCCTGCAAGCTCCATTCATGGTAAGTGCCCTAAACAAATGTGCCATCTTTTAAATGTTTTATACCGTATTTTCACTGTATCTTTTTTACATTTAGATATATGTAGATACAGAAATACTTACCATTATACAGAAATACTTACCATTATGTTACCATTGATGATCGTATTCAATATAGTAATGTCCTGTCTAGGTCTGCAGCCTAGGAGCAACAAGCTATACCAGATAGCCTAGCTGAGTAGTAAACTATGCCCTCAAGGCTTGTGTAAGTACACTCTATGATGTTCAAACAAGCACAAAATTTCTTAGACCATGTAACTTTGTATCTATCATATAACTTCTATTCACGTGTATGTGTATATATGAATGTGTCTAGACTCTGAAATTAAACTATTTATAATTTTTAACATGCTGAAGTTATTTATATCAATTGGCCATAAATGATAGGTTGGTGGTATTTACAAATGTTACATAATTTAAGGAAAAATTATGTAATAATGTAGAACGTACTTTGGTTTGGGAAGAATTTTTTTGGTGACATTACTTTGTGCAGTATAATGGTGGAAATATTCTGAGCCCAACTGATCCCCTGAACATTCATCTTTTTTTTTTAAACTACCTTTAAAATAGAAAGTAAGTAAATGCAATGCAAATGATAAGACATTAAATTAAATAAGTCCTGATCCATATAGTATAATTTAGACTTGGAAAAATGTACTACAAATTGCAGTACTATCTTGATAGATTAAAGTTTAAGAGGTTTATCAAGAAGCACAGTGATAGTGTAGAAAGAGCAAGGGACTTAGAATTTAAAGACAAAGATTCCTTTCATGTCACTGATCAAACAAGATAACATATTTAAAAGTACTTTTTAGACTGGGCACAGTGTGGCTCATGCCTGTAATCCTAGCATTCTAGGGGACTAAAGCAGGTAGAATGATTGAGCTCAGAGTTCAAGACCAGCGTGAAGAAGAGTGAGACCTGGGCGGCGCCTATGGCTCAAAGGAGTAGGGCAACGGCTCCATATACTGGAGGTGGTGGGTTTAAACCCGGACCCAGCCAAAAACTGCAAAAAAAAAAAAAAAAAAAAAAAAAAACGAGACCCCCTTCTCTACTAAAAATAGAAAAACTAGCAAGGCATGGTGGCAAGAGGATTGCTCAAGACCAAAAGTTGAGAGTGCTGTCAGCTATGACACTAGGCACTCTACACAGGGCACCAGAGTGAGATTCAGTCTCAAAAAAAAAAAAAATACTTTTAAAATATAAAAATGATATAAATACTTGCTATTAAAGTGCATAACCTTAAATATAATAATAGTCAGAATTTATATTAAAGAGAACATAAATTCTTTTGTTCTATGTAATAGACACGAAGAAAAGCCAATAATATAAAATTGTTGTTACATGTATTTAGATGCTCTCACATTGTGTGTGAGTATGTGTGTATGGATTGGTTGAAGGATTAGAATATAAAATAAAAGGATAACTAAATAAACTTGCAAAGTGATAAGAATAATTGATAATAAATGGATATGAAAAAGAAAAGAGTAAATAATATGACTCAGTGTCTCAAAATAAAGAATGTCTCTTTCGGCCAGTACTATTTTATGCCCCCCAAATGTAAACATCAAGACAGAAAAAAAAATCATTACATTCACTTGTGTTTAGAGATCACATTGCACCACCTCTCTTCCTAGGAATTCATATACATCTAATAAAATGCCAAAATATTATGGCCCAGGTATGACAAAACTTTATTAAATGGATTCAATCTCTGTACCCAAGGCACAGTATGTGAATGTTTATATTAGTATGATTATATCAATGTATGTGGTTATAAAATCCAAAGCATTCTCTTTGTTCCCAGGGTATATGGTTGTTGGTGTTTTGAAAGATAATATTTTTCATATGTATATTTTGATATACCATCAACCTAATTGTGATTCATATACACTGTGTTCGTTGGTACTCTCTAAACACTGTGATATAGAATACGAACCCCATGTTCATTTAAAATAAGAAGGAATGCATGTAGAGAGAGTTTGAATGATTTAGCCAATGCTACAGACACATCAGTGATCTGTGTTGGGCTAAAAAGCATCTTTTTTCTCTTTTTCCAGTCCTCATTTCCTTTTCTGTTCCTCTCTCCTTTCCTTCTTCCTTGAGTTAATAATCATTTATGCATCTGGCACCTCTACCAGATGCTGTCAAATGCACAGAAAATTGGCAACCTATAGAAAATTATGAGATCTACTGCCTGTTTCTCTTTCATAAATGAAATAAAGCACCCAAAATGTAGGATGTAAGGCCCTGATTAATCAACAAATTGAGAAATCTCAAACAAAGAAAACATGATTTTAATAAATAAGAAAATTAAGATGGAAATCATGAACAACAGTGGATATAATGGTGGAAAAAACTTATATACATATTAAGAGTCTTACTACTATTTAAGTGTGTATATAAAGGAATCCATCCATTAAATACACGAGTGAGGCAGGGATGTTTCCTTTTAGGATAATGGATAAGTTTTAAAATAAATGTAAATTTATTAGATTTGACATAATGCTCACTTTATGGAAAATGTCATATTATTACCTAAGGAAATGGTTCAAAATTACAAAACACATACACAGACACTCATTCTATACCAGTTTTTATAATATCCATTTTCCTTTCTACTATGTTTTTTTTTTTTTAATTTAAAATATGTCCTCTGTCAATAAAGAAAGCTCCCCAAATACAATAATGTACCTTACTGAACAAATTTACTCAAAATGATATAATCTCCTATTTGTCTTATTTTATGTTGTGAGTTACCACTGATTGCTAATAAGTGCTTGCCATTGAAGAGGTTTGCATTTAACATCTGTCAACAGCATCCAGGAACTGTACCTACAGGGAACTGTCAGAGAGATTGTTATTCTTCTTTTTAACACCCTGAATCTGTCTCACATCATTTACATACAGATAGTTACAGGCATTCATCATTTCATTATGCTGACGACTTCACTATTCTGATGTATAATGTCTCTTTAATGAGCCTCAAAAAATATATTCCTTGATTTATGACTGCTTAACTGAAAAATTATACAAATTGGCAAAAAAACTCTCATAATGTCTTTTCATTTTTTCCTCCACATTACACTTATATTTAACAGTGACTCATGAGTTAAGATCATGGTTCTTTGACAAAATAAATTTGACTTACTATGTTTCAGTGCCACTGCAGTTGATGTGCATATTTAAAGCTCCACAGTAAAACTAAAAAGTAACACAGACACTAAAAAGTAACAAATTAAATTGATCACTTTTTCTCCCAAAAAAGAGTGAGTGTTGGACAGCCATTCTCATCATGACTGCAAGTTTGAGATGGCTTCTTTATTTGTAGTGAAGACTATCATTCTAATAGTCATTTTTCACCATTTTGAAAGTAAATATTAAGAACCTTGACACCAGAAAGACCCCTCTACCAAGCAACAAAGAAGTAGTCAAGTAAAAGAAAAACCCAGGAGTAAATCTGAAGTAAGGAGAGAGGCTTGTGGAAATAAGTAGAAGTTGTTTTGTTGCTTATGATGCTGTGCCCAAGAAGGTGTCACCAGCTTTGTTTTCTATTCTCTTAAAAACTATGCCATTCTGTTCCATACATCTACCTCTCTGTTTTTGTGCCAGTACCATGCTGTTTTGATCACTATCGATTTGTAGTATAGTCTGAAGTCTGGTAGCGTAATTCCTCCCGCTTTGTTTTTATTTCTGAGTAATGTCTAGGCTATTTGAGGTTTTTTTCTGATTCCATATAAAACAATGTATTTTTTTTTCGAGATCTTTAAAGTATGACAGTGGAGCTTTAATAGGGGTTGCATTAAAATTGTATATTGCTTTGAGTAGTACAGACATTTTGACAATGTTGATTCTTTCCAGCCATGAGCATGGTATGTTTTTCCATTTGTTAACATCTTCAGCTATTTCTTTTCTTAGAGTTTCATAGCTCTCTTTATAGAGATCTTTCACGTCCTTTGTCAGGTAAACTCCCAAATATTTCATCTTCTTTGGCACTACTGTGAATGGAATAGAGTTCTTGACTATTTTTTCAGCTTGGCTATTGTTGGTATATAAAAAGGCTACAGATTCATGAGTGTTGATTTTGTAACCTGAGACACTGCTGTATTCCTTGTTCACTTCGAAGAGTTTTGTAGTAGAATCCTTAGTATTTTCCAGATATACAATCATATCTGCAAAGAGTGAAAGTTTGATCTCTTCTGACCCTATATGGATACCCTTGATCGCCTTTTCTTCCCTGTACCAGAATGTTTATTGCAACCCAATCATAATTGCTAAGTCATGGAAGAAGCCCAAGTGCCCATCAACCCACAAATGGATCAATAAATTGTGGTATATGTACACCATGGAATATTATGCAGCCTTAAAGAAAGATGGAGACTTTACCTCTTTCATGTTTACATGGATGGAGGTGGAACATATTCTTCTCAGCAAAGTATCTCAAGAATGGAAGAAAAAATATCC
>CAUYPK010087686.1:0-36927 GCA_963574355.1 Loris lydekkerianus | reverse complement strand
GATTTCTGGCATCTTTTGTTTTCAGTAATCTTCTGCAAATCAGGTTTGTATTCAGTTGTAGCCACTTGGAGCAGTTCCTTTACATGAGTGTCAGTCAGAATGGACCGGTGCTTTGATTTCACGTGTTTCCCCCCTGGGGGCGGAGGGACTATGCGCTCAGAGATCGCTCCTCAGAGGTCCCTCCTCAGAAGCAGCATAACAAAATCCAAACTTGGCAAAGAGCCACAGTATACAAAATCATGATAAGAGGCAAAGAGCCGCATTCATTTTGGCCGGGAGCCGCGTGTTCGCCACCCCTGATCTACTGGGAAGCTTTCCTTAGGAACGTGGAAGAAAGTCTCCATCTATGCTTCGCAGAGATCGGTGTCTCGGGGCCAGGAACAAACACAGCCCACTGGTATGGTTTCCCCAGATGCTCCCACACCACTGGCCAACAGCTGGAATTCCGCTATTAAAGCTTTGTGTTTTTTCAGCGTGAAGCAGCAACTGGCAACCCGAGGGCCGAGACCTGAGTGGGAGAACCACCAGGGTGGTGAATGTCCAGATATGAAATTTCTAGTGAATAAAAAGACATGCCAGTTTTTTCACTGACATTCTTTGATTCAATAAAGCAATTATTCTAAGTCTTGAGAATACAGGCATATGAGGTCCGACAATTAAGTTCATGAACTCATCCTAGGAAAAGTGCGGCATCCCTCATTGCTGAATAGCGCTACAGTCACCAGATGGCCATGGTGAGTACTTCGAAGGTGACCATAGTCACTCTCACTTGATTGTCTGACCTTGTATGTTATTTTCCTTGCATTTTTGCTCCAGTGAAAAGCAAATGTAAAGAAGGCTGCTCACCTCTGACTTAAGGGTTTGAACCCTGTTAGAATGCAAATACTCTTGGAAATGTGAAACGTTTAAAAAAAATAGTTTATTTTTTAAAACAATTTTAGGTGCTCAGAAAAATTGAGAAGACAGTTCAGAGGTACAGGAATTCCCATATACCCCCTGCCCTCACACACATGCGTGGCCTCTTCCTTTCAACATCCTCCCCTAGACTGGGATGTTAGATAAACCTGTGCTGACTCATCAGGGTCACCCACAGAGACAGTAGGGTGCCCTCTTGGTTTTGTGCATTCTATGGGTTTGGACAAATACATGATGAGGTGAATGTGCTGTGAGATTATTATGCAGGGCATAATCTCCTCTGCCCTGAAGCCCTCTGTGCTCTGTCGAGTCATCCTTCCTTCCCTCCAAACTCAGGCAACCCCTGCTCTTTTCACTGTCTCTGTAGCCTGCCTTTTCCAGATGGCATATGGTACTTAGCCTTTCCTACTAGCCTTTTCCACTTAGTAATATGCATTTAAAATTTCTCTCTTTTTGTGGTTTCATGGCACATTTCTCTTCAGCACTGAATAATATTCCACTGTCTGGATGTACCACAGGTTATCTATTCACCTACTGAAGGACATTTTGGTTTCTTCCAAGTTTTAGCAATTGTGAATATAGCTAAATTATGAGTACAACCTTTTTTGTGTGGGAAGAAAAGCATTTTGGCAAGAGTGCTGAAGGTATGGAAATGGTAGAATGGGCTGTAGTTCAGGGTCAGGAGACTAATATGGAGAGGGAGTTGGAGAAAACTTTCCCTTTTCCCGACTCTGCCCTACTCAGAGCACACTGTGCCTTAGAGCCCCGGAGAAACCGGAACGGAGCTGTGACGAGCAGGGCTGCTGGCCTCATGCTCTCCTGAGCAGCTCTCAGGCCCCTGGAGCCCTCCACTGGTAGCCCCCAAGAGCTGCCTTGAAATTGAAAGGGAAATCTGTCCTCTTTTAGGCTGGGAAGTCTCTCTTCTAGAAGAGGGAGTCTTTCCTCAACCTGGGGGAGAATCTGTGGAGAAGAGGCCAAGGAGACTTGCTCGATGGGAGCACACCTTAAGGGGAGCACTCGTGGGGGAAACTCTCTTCAGGGGAACTTTCCTCAGGGAGACTCTCCTCAGGGGAGCACTCATGGGGGAACTCTCTTCAGGGGAACTTTCCTCAGGGGGAGCATCGCAAGTGGGGAAACTGTCAGGGGAGCACTCCTGTGGGGGACTCTTCTCAGGGGAGCACTCGGGGGTACTCTCCTCAATGGAACACTCCTAGTGGGAACTCTGCTCATGGGGAGATTTCCTCAGGAGGAGCATCTCAGGGGGGAACTCTTCTCAGGGGGAATTCTCCTTGGGGGAGCACTCCTGGGAGGAACACTCCTCAGGGGAGCACTCCTGGGGGAAACTCTGCTTAGGGGGAACTTTCCTCACAGGGAGCACCTTGAGGGGGACTCTCCTGAAGGGAGCACTCCTGGAGGAACTCTGGTCAGGGGGAACTCTCCTCAGAGGGAGCACCCCAGGGGGAGCTTCACTGGGGGAACTTTCCTCAGGGGGAGCATTCTAGGAGGAATACTTCTCAGGGGAGCACTCGGGGAGGAACTTTGCTCAGGGGAACTCTCCTTGGGGAAGTGGGAGGAACTGTTCATAAGGAGCACTTCTCAAAGGAAGCTTTCTTTCCCCTACATACTTTCCTCTTCAGTGTGACTTCTGGCCAGAAGTCAGAGCCAGATATGTTCCCACTTTCTGACAGGACAAGATCAGATATCATCATTTACATCCTGACTGAAAAGGCAATCACATGCATTCACACCATTAAGAGAGGAAAAACATCTTTTTTCTACCCACCTTACGTTCATGATTGAGGCCCCAGTAACAAAAAACACATTTAACAGAAGAAAAGCAAGCAAATTGACTTAATATAACTTTTGTGTGACAGGGGAACCTTCATCAGGAAGTAGAGACCAAAAGAAACAAGCAACTCTCAGTATTGTTATGCTAGACTTGATAACCAGCGGACAGTCCTGGAGAATTATGATAGAAGAACAAAAGGGTATCATCTATTGGCCACAACCTGGGAACAACCTAGCAAAGTCTGTTCAGATTCCTTCTGTGTCCCTGTGTCTTTGGAGATAAGAATTCTCCCTTCCTCCAGGCAGAGGGATGGTACCTCT
Source organism: Loris lydekkerianus (assembly GCA_963574355.1). Taxonomy (NCBI): domain Eukaryota; kingdom Metazoa; phylum Chordata; class Mammalia; order Primates; family Lorisidae; genus Loris; species Loris lydekkerianus. The sequence goes on along the minus strand of CAUYPK010087686.1, from coordinate 33,903 downwards.
CACATGACAGTGCCTCAGGGGAAGGTTAGAACATCCTTCCTAAGTTTTATGACCTGCTTTGGGGAGAACAGGGAATGGTCAGAAAGACCTTCCTGTGCATGCTATTTTCTCCAATTCCTTCATTTCACAATATTTTGGGCCAGCATGTCCTGAGTTGCATCAGCCCCAATGGCCCTTCCCAGGCCATGCTCAATTGATGGAAAAACCCGATGTCTTTTAGGAATTTCAATAAATACATTAGGAACATGGTAAAAGCTGAGAACCCTTCTCCTTATATCCCAAACCATATTGTGCTTGTGGCTGCTCCTAGAGTGTGAACTGGAGCTTGTGGAAGAGTTCCAGGTTACACTCAACCCTGTGTGCTGCTCTGGGTTGTGGGTGCTCCTGCCTTGGAGCCCTGCACAGCAGAAGTGTCAGACCTTTAGCCCAGGGACCTGAGCTCCCATGCTGGCAGAAGCTCTGAAGAACAACTGTGAGGCTGGTGTTATGTTATCAACACTGGTGTCACTGTGAAACAAGCTTATGGAAACAAGTTGGCCAAAAAATGTTGAAAAGTCAGAAATCTCTTGTTAAATAACAAAAAACAAGAACAATATAAGAACTTGTTAGTGGAAAATAATTCTTTCCATGACTTCTGTACGTTCTCCTCTGCCCCAGTCAGGGTACTGGTAGGAGGCAGAATTCCACCCAATGGCTCAACCAAGGAGACTTCAATGAAAGGACCATTTAAGATGTGTCAGCAAGGTCAAGGCAGCTACGAGAGATGTTGGGGCACCCAGAGGCTAGGAACTGCAGAAACCATTACTGCCCTAGACTAGAAGGGATGAGGAACTCGGTGAGATCTGGAACTGTGAGAAGAAGTCCCCAGGAGGAAATAGCAGTCATGGAAGGACACCACTACCGTCAGAGATCAGCACCAAAGCAGGGGAGGGTGGGGAAAAGCCCCAGCCTCTTTTCCCCCCTTGTTGTGGCCTTTCATTGGTCAGCCAAGCCCATCAGAAGCCAGATCCATAGGGTTCAATTTTCAGATACACAGAAAGCCAGAAAAGGGTAGAGAACAGACTTCGGGGTGGGAGGCAGGTGGAAACTAACCAGTGCCCTCATTGTGTTGGGTGTGTATGTTCTCTGGATACAATACTATTATCAAATATGGGACAGAGAGAAGTCCTCAAATTTCCACTCCCCTTGCCCTCCACCTCTCCCATTTCACAAACAGTTGTTAGAAACCATCTTTATCTTCATGAATCATGGAGACTACCTTGGACCTGCTACAAATGTAAGAGACACACTATTGGCTTTTTGAGAAGTTCATTTTCTTTCTTCCTATAGAAGCTGGTCAGGAAATGTATAATGAAGGAGGGCCTGCAACAGGATTAGAGTATGTGTCCATCTCTTGCTAAGACCTGTTCCTGGCTCCCTACCACTGGTTACAGCCACCTCCTGGGACACACAGGGGTGGAGAGACAGCCCTATGACCACACCAGTACCACCAGACCTTGAAACTTGGAGAAGGAGGCCAGTGTGAGGCAATTCTGAATTTTTCTTGGCATTAATGAACATATAAATTCACTTAGAAAGTTCAGGAAACAGCTTGGGTCTCTTCAAAATCTACCTTGCCTCATCCACTTTCAGCTCCAGTTTGTGTGTGTGTGTGTGTGTGTGTGTGTGTGTGTGTTTCCTTTCAAAAGACCAAGAAAATGTAAGATGTGCTAGTCACTTACTCATGCATTCATCCACCCACTCTGTCAGTAATTTTTTCTTTTTTTCCTGGAAACATCTATCATGGCAGGCACTGTAGCAGGGACTAGGTTTAGAAGCATGAGAAATATAGTAGCTGCCCTTGAAAATTCACCATACAGTTAAAGTGTACACACACATTGTCTTCCCAAGTCTCATCAGCCTTGGGGACAAAGCATGAGTGATGAGTGCAGCTGTACCTATCTGAGCGCCTGCAGGGAATTGTTAAACTCCTATCTCACTTGAAGTCGGCCAGTTGCTTGCTCCCATTTTCCTACATCTTTGCCACCATGTCTGAGACAAAGCCCTGTTGCTGCTGATACCCGGGGAGGAAAACCAGGGATGAAAACCAGGGATAACGCCTCTGCACTGGGAGCTTTGGGTGGGCTTACTAAGCACTTTCAGTTGAACCTCTTGGATCCATTGGGATTTCCACATTCTCCTTTCATCTGGGCTGTCACTCTTTCTTAAAATCTCAACGAAAGCATGTATAAGTTTTTGAATCATTTAGTTATTTTACCTAGTGTGATTTCAGTCAAAATATGTTATCAACCCTTTCCTGTTTTGCAAGCAAGTTAGAGCTAGGAAAGTGCTGACTGGGGAAGGAGCCTGGAGGGAGCTTCCTGCGGGTTAAGGAAGGAAAAGAAGCAGCAGGACCGCCAAGGCCAAACTTCCCCACTTACCACCTTGCCCAGGGGTGACCTGCTGTGCCTCAGCAGACAAATAAAGGCTGGGGGCATTATGCAATGCCTTTGATATAAAGTTCTTGATGATTTACATCATACCAGAACTTGCTCGTGCTTAAGAAAAAAAAAGTCCCAGTCATTCTAAGACATCAGATATACCGTCAAACACTAGGATATGCCATTTTCTCTGCTAGATTGGCTCTATAGTTCATTCATCCATTAAACAAATATTTGTTGATCTGCTCTGACAAACGACTGAGAAACATACAAGAAACAGCTCATTCTCTTGAAATGCTTGTTCTAACCAGTGAGGTGATACATGAAGGGTTTTTTCCTTTCTTCCTCATCATAGCCTCCCCTTTCCAGAGAGTAAACCACCCCAGCCTACAATAACAGAGGAGGATTTTTGTAGTGGTGGTGGTGACACCCAGGTCTTGGGAAGGGACCCTCTTTCACGTGATAGGATAATAGGAGATAGGCAGTGGGAGGTTGCCATTTGCCTTCTGAGAGATCTTACATTCATTTTATTGTCCCATCTGATGGTCAGCCTCCTGGGAAGGCTTCTTTCTCTCTTTTTTTCTGTTTCAGCATCCAAAGTTCTCCTTCCCCATCACAACCCAAGAAGAGAAGGAGATGAAACAGAAAATAATGGGCAAGGTATCCAGATGTTTAGACACAAGAAGAGGCTTGAAGGTTGTGTGCTCCAGAGGGAAGGAGTTATAATAACTGCATGGGAGGGAAGAGGAGAGAGACCCTGCCACCCAAAGTTGTTCTCTGTGGTAGATTCCAATGAGGCCTGTGCCCTTGAACTGAAGTGAGAGTGAATTAATAAACAAAGTAAACTAACCACTATGACCATGGGTATTTGGATTGTAAGGCTTTGGATGATCAGCCAGACATAAGGAGCTGGTTTCATATTCTTCGTCATTGCAGTTGTATATCTGGCCTAATGAGACATGGATCAGGTCGCCTGTCCATTCCACCCCACCTCCTGCCCTTGCTTGGCCAGCACCATCCTGGGAAGTGAGGAGAACCACTCCAGGAGCCTACTGGCCAACAGCAGGAAGACCTCTCTGCTTGACTATAGCCCCCACCACAGGAAGAGATCAGTGTCCAGGTGACAGACATATTCACCAAGTGCTTTTTTGCAAGTCCAGAGAAGGGAGATATAATTCCTTCTGCTGTCATGAAAAGGCAGGTTTGATGAAGGAAATGGCATTAAAAGGGAGCTTTAAAGGACAGCTATAATCTAGGTCTCTGGGGAAAGAAGGGGAGGGAATTCCAAGCAGAGGGAGCAGAGATGAAATGGGAATGGAAATGAGATGTGTGGACTTTATTTATCAGGTGTGTCGCGGGATATCATGTGGAAAATCAGTGTGATTATTTATCTCCATGATGCTGACCTCTTTGTAATAATAACCTTGGCAGGAACTTACCTAAAATCCCAACTGGAACCAAATATTCATTTCTTATTTTTAACTAAACCACAGATCAAACCAAACTTGAAACATGCATACACATCATTAGTATGAACCAGACAATAGAATCTTGCATATATTAAAAAGCTGTTTTGCAACTTTGAACTGCAAGTGCTGATAAGAAAGGTGTATTTCTAAATCCTGAATTATTTTTCTCTTCTAAATATAATATTAAATTTATTCTGGAAAATCTGAGTTTGCAAGTCTCTTTTTTGGAACACAGAATTCAATGAGGCTGGGTTATATGTGATGATATCGATCTCTGCAAGTAGCTTGTGGAATTAGTCTTTATAATTACAGCTCCGTACATCACTATAGCCATAGGGTATCAGTCAGAGTCCATAATTGAAAACACAATAACCTACTTAGTCATCTTAAACAGAGAGAGAATTTATCATAGGTATTAGGTTTCAAACATGCTTTCTGGGAAAGCGAAAAGGTCAGGATTGGAAGCTTTGCATACGGCCAAGTGAGACACTTATCACAGGGCTGTCCTGACAAGACTACCCAAGGCAGCACCACTGTGCTCACTGGTGATGCTGGGCTCTGTACATCAGAATCTCCACCACTGCCCCCCAGAAAACCAGACATTTCCTCCTGAAAATGGGACCCCTGTCTTCCTGCTCTTCATGTCCCTCTTCCCAAACACAAGTCTCCTTACAGTGGCACATCAGAGTCTGGGTAGCATGATTGCCCCCTACACTTGCATCAGAAGCTGGAGAAATGACCTTGACTTTCACCTTGGGAAATACAAGTCCACATTGCCATGAAGTGTGGCAGAAACCCATTATACATGTTTATGGTGCCATGTGCAATGTTGCTATATCAACTGATTTTATTTTCTGTGTTCAATTTTTTAGCACATAGGAGATTTCTTTTTCTGGCAATGTCATGAACAAGAAGGCCTGAGAAAATATCCCAGTATAAGACACCTAAAAATGCTGGATAAAATATATCAAATCTCCTCTGAAAGGCATAACTGATGTTAAAAATGGTAGTGAAATGAAGCTGAAGCTGGAAAACTTATGAGTTGACTTTGAGGTTGCTGCTGCCCTTTGGAGATGAGCTGATGTCTATAACCCAGAATTTGTGGTTTAATGGTGCTGTAAAGCACTGAAGTTATAGCCTTGAGCCTTTACCAGGGAAGGAGTTGGAACAGAGACACCCCCCATATAATATTGATGTAGTCAGAGCTTCAGTGCAAGGGCATCTACAGAAAAACAGCTCAAAGCAAAGGAAGACATTGAGGGAAATCTTTCAGCCTGGATAAAGCTGCCTAGAGAAAAAGAGTTTCTCTTAAAACTTTGAATTTGGGACTTGATTTTGCATTATCTGTATACCCCAGGAAGGCAGAAACTGAAACATTTACCAAAGTGCCTCCAGGTTTATAGTGTACATGGTGACGGCTGGGAACAAACACTAATTGCCTCTAAAAGGCATATTCTTAATTCAGGTCTCTCAGGATTCTTACAAATAAAGTTCAGCCAAATACATGATCGCATCATGAAATTATAAAAGATGTACTAAAAGAAGCCACCACAAGCAAGAATCATTAAAAATACCGAACAGTTGAATTAGATTATTTAGGCCAATAGATCCTAGAATTATGCTACAGTTTAAAGTATTAAAAGAAAGGACAAAAGGGGGGGCATTAAAACATGAGCAAGAAAAAGATCATCAAAAAAAACAAGATGGATTACACAACAGATTATACACAGCAGAAGAGAGGAAGAGAATTAGGGAACTAAAAGAAATTACTCGGAAGAAAAAAAAGAGTTGAAAGCGAAATATGGGAGATATAAAATAGAAGTTAAGTAACGTGGGAAACAGAGGTCAAATGTATGACTAATTACAAGTCCAAAGTAAGAGAATAGAAGGACTCAGGGATATTACAGTCTAAGAAAAAGGCCAAGAAATGATATTCCATTCTCTACTGCGTTTGGAACCAAATGAGAATGTACATTGGATTCCGGCAGATGGAGATAAAAATACCAGGTTTACTCCTGGTGAAACTGTTGAATAAATGTGCATTAATTATAATGTGGTGCAGAAATAAGCAAATTTCTCCATCCCATCCTTGGCAGCACTGGGCAATTGAAGACCCACCCATCTCCCATCCTCCACAGTATCTGCCCTGAAAACCTTAACACAGAGGAACGGAGAAATGGATATTCCCTGTAGCCAGCTCCCAGAGGGAAAGAGAAGAGGCCCCCAGGAACATGCTCAGATACCCCAACTTCACCTGTTAGGTAGTGATCTTCTCATCCCTGGGAGGGGAGAGTGAGTAGACAGAGAGCGGCCTGGACTGTTACCTTCAAAGAATCCCCTCCTGAAGCTGGCTAGTGGGTACAAACCTATAGTTAGGGAGAAGAAATACATGCCAATGTTTGATAGCAGAACAGGATGCCTACAGTTAACAACAATGTGTTATATTTTTCAGAATAGAGGACTTGAAATGTACCTAACACATAGAAATGACAGATACTCAGGTGACAGATACTCTACATACCCTGACTATATCATCACATGTTCTATGCATGTAACAAAATTTCACATGTACCCTACAAATATGTGCAAATATAATACATTAAAAAATTCTACTCTGAGGCCGGGCACAGTGACTAACACCTGTAATCCTAGCACTCTGGGAGGCCAAGGCAAGTGGATTGCTTGGGTTCAGGAGTTTGAGAGAAGCCTCAGCAAGAGTGAAACCCCATCTCTTCTAAAAATAGAAAAATTAGCCAGGCCTTGTGGTGGGTACCTGCTGTCTCAGCTATTGGGAAGGCTGAGTCTAGGAGTTTGAGGTTGCTGTGAGCTATGATGACACCACAGCACTCCATCCAGGGCAACAGAGTGAGACTGACTCAAATAAAACCAAAATAAAAAACAAACAAACAAAAATGCTGCTCCACAAAGACAGATAAAAAAAAAAAAAAAAAAAAAATCCTTTTATCAGAGAAGAGGCATTATTAGAAGAGGTTGTACATAAGAATTTTTCAGAATCCTTAGACTAAGGAAGCATAATAAAATGCTTAGCAAGATAAATATAAATAATCTACATTTCCACACACTGTGGTGAAACCTCAGAACCCGGAAACAAAGAGAATGTAAAGAAATTAGAAGTTAAAGATGGATTACCTACAAAGGACTGTTGGAGGACTAGTCAACAGAAAATGTTGATAGAAATGTAAACAAGATCTTCAAATGGCTAAGAGAAAATAACTGTCAACTTACAACTGTACCCAGCAAAACTACTTATTAAGAAAAAAATAAAAATAAAGACATTTTTCAAACAAAAAAAAAAATCTCTGAATGGTCCTAAATATGGAAATTTCTGAAATATGTTCGTTTTAGGAAGAAGCAAAAAATATACTAGAGGAGGAGGTCAGAGGGTAAGACAGGGTGGAGCCAAGGAAGGGGTGGAGCCGAGGAAGGGGTGGAGCCGAGGAAGGGGTGGAGCCGAGGAGGGGGTGGAGCCGAGGAAGGGGTGGAGCCGAGGAAGGGGTCGAGCCGAGGAAGGGGTGGAGCCGAGGAGGCTCCGCAACTGCTAGTTCTCTGCCGTGCCCCTCGCGGGCTCCCAGCTTCATTTTGTGAACTTGTCTTTCAGAGTTTGGGGTGAAGTCCGTGACTCATCATCTTAGTCTACTGTCTCCAAAGAGTCCAGAGGGGGACGAAGGACTAAGGTGCTGCTATCTTTTCAAAAGGGACAAGTCCTCGGTGTTTAGGGAGAAAAAGGAAAATGAGACTAGAAAAAAATATGGGAAGTCATACACTGTGAACCATTAGCAAGGTGGCCAAATCTGTACATAAGCCATGAAGAAAACAGTTGATTATGGCCAGCACCGTGGCTCCTGCCTGGAATCCCAGCACTCTGGGAGGTTGAGGTGGTGGATTGTCTGAGCTCAGGAGTTCGAGACCAGCCTGAGCAAGAGTAACACCCATCTCTTCTAAAAATACAGAGTAGCCAGGTACCTGTAGCCCCAGCTACTCAGGAGGCTGAGGCAGGAGAATGGCTTGGGCCCCAGAGTTTGAGGTTGCTGTGAGCTAAGACACCATGGCACTCTACCCAGGGCAACAGAGTGAGACAAGAAAAGAAAAAAAGAAAAGAAAAGAAAAGAAAAAGAAAAGAAAAGAGAAACCTGATTACTCAGGCAGCTTTTCTGGAAATGTCACAGGAAAAATCCATGCCTTTGCACATTGTATTAAAGAGAGAAAGGAAGTGAAATTACAGGTTCTTATTGGTTGGCGTCTCCTGCTTCCCCTTAGTCACAGAATGCTTCCCTAAACTTTGGGCAACATCACTGTGTGCTCAGCAGCTGCTTGGAAAGCTGCTTCATGGTGTATCATTCTCTTCAAGTTCCCCAGAAGGTGAAACGGGACTCTATGCAAAGAATGCTTGGTGTGTTCTTGAGATGTGAGAACTATGCCAGCCCAGACTTCAGACAGCTCAGAAATCTTGGCAGGGTGCCGGTAGATTGGGGAAGGGATCGGTACAGTCGGGGAGGCAAGCAGTCCCTTTGGAAACTGGAGGCAATTAGTCATAAGACACGTGTGTTTCAGTCCCACAGTCTCCTCAAACAGTTTTATTCTCCGCAAAGTGAACTGATCTGCCTAGAGCAGTGATTTTCTACTGGTGTGCCATAAGAGGATCTTAGGTGTGCTGCAAAAAAAATTTAAAGATCAGGGGTGGCGCCTGTGGCTCAATGGGTAGGGTGCCAGCACCATATACCGAGGGTGGTGGGTTCAAACCCGGCTTCGGCCAAATTGCAACAATAAAATAGCTGGGCATTGTGGCGGGTGCCGGTAGTCCCAGCTACTCAGGAGGCTGAGGCAAGAGAATGGCCTAAGCCCAGGAGTTGGAGGTTGCTATGAGCTGTGATGCCACAGCACTCTGCCAAGGGTGATAAATTGAGACTCTTGTCTCAAAAAAACAAAATAAATAAAAAGAAATTTTAAAGATCATTAATTAAATTATTTTCTAAAGGAGTTCAAAGCACAGTAAGTATATTCTTTTTCTTACTTTTCCTTTTTCTTTTTGAGATAGAGTTTCACTTTGTCACCCTTGGTAGAGTGCCATGGCATCACAGCAACCTCAAACTCCTGGGCTCAAGCAATCATCTTGCCTCAGCCTCCCCATTAGTTGGGACTACAGCTGTCTACCCCAACACTCGGCTAGTTTTTCTATATTTAGTAGAGATAGGTCTTGCTCTTGTTCAGGCTCATCTCCAACTCCTGAACTCAAGCAATCCATCCGTCTCAGCCTTCCGGAGTGCTAGGATTATCGGTGTGAGCCACTCCACCCAGGCTTACTCTTTTTTTGATCAACATAGTTTAAGTGTTCCAAAGAAGTTTAACTACAGGTTCAAGTGTGTCATGAGACTAAAAGGGTTGAAATACACTGCCCTAGAGACTAAATCTGTGTCTTGACCTTTTCGGAACCAATGAGCTAACTAAACCAGATTTAATTTTTTAATTGAAAATTAAAGGAAAAGTCAACCACTGTACCATTGAGATAGGATGGGCTATGTGCTATGTTAACAAACAATCCGAAAGTCTCATGGCAACACAGCAAAATTTTATTTTTTCACTCACGCAATGTCCATTGAGGTCCTAAGTGACCCTCTGGGGCAACCATCCTCGGTGAGTGTCTCCCCTCTTCAGGCCGGGGGAGGCTCGGGCCAAGCTTGTGACCTTCTCCCAGAAATGATAAGCAGCACTTTGTTCATAGCGCTGTTCAGAGATAGTCAGATGGCGCTGCCTAATTTCAAAGGAGTGAGAAAGGATAATTTCCCATGTGTCTGGAAAGGGAGGATACCCCCCGGCAAACACAAGAAATGTTTTCTCCAAATAATTTTTTTTTTACAATTTATGTTGAGAAGATAAATGTCATCACTAAAACATCTCCCTCGTTCTTCTTGTTCTTCCTTATAGTCCCAATCTACACACAACTGAGTTCAGCTTACGTATAAATTTCAGGAAGACACATTTATTTTCTGTGATCATCCCATCATTTCTGGAAATACCCTAATGAGAAGGCCTATATTTGATTTTTTTTACAGAAAGTTGTGACAGAGTCAGTGATATTGAAAATGACGTACAGCAAATAGATCACTTAAGAACTGACTATGACCTTAGCATTTCACACACAGGAAAATATTTTGTTTATAAAGGTCTGCAGAAATCTATACTGTGAAGGGAAGAGTTTGATTTTAATATGTCAGTCCCTGCCCCCACTGATGCTGGCTCTGTGTCATTGTTCTGTCCTTTCCTCTGTCTTGGTCCTAACCCAGACCTTCATTATCTCTCCCTGGACCAATAATTGTCTCTCCAGCCTCCCTCTGACCCACATCTCATGCTGAGACCACAGGGCTGATCTATATTCAGCCTATGGTTTTAAATATTAGGCACTGTCTAGCATTTTTTCACTATTTCCTAAGTGTGTTCTCTCTTCCAAGACCGAAAGAAGATGAGAATGGGGATGAGACTCATTTCCTAGACTGTGGCGTGTTTCCCCCAACCCCCTTTCCCCCTTCCTCCAGCACCTGGTCCTGAACACTGTCTGTTCACAGTGCACTCAATAAATACTTGTTGAATGGAATTCTCTAAACCATGCTAATTATTCATTCAGCTCAAGTCCCTGTGTCTATGTAGAATGATGGATTTCCAGACACCGGGGCTGAGGGTCAATTCAAACGTCTTGAGGGCCTATTGGGTTTACAGTTGCAAACCACCTTCCCCTTTCCACGCTGGTAAATAGAGGGCAGGGGGTGCCGCCCAGCATTCCTAAGCAGCTGCCCTGCGATGGGTGCCATCCCTAGAATTAGTCATACGGGCAGCCATGAAAATAAACCCGCTTTTTTCCCCTTAAATTCTATCAACAAAGGGCCAATGAATGTCCAATTAGTGACTCATTTAATGTCCACTGCATCCTGCTTCTGACTTCTTGGAGGAAGTAGACCCCAAGATTTCCGAAAACACTCTTAGTAATTTCTCCGCTGAGCACTCCTTTCAGATGTTTGCAAGAGTGATGCCGTCTCCGTTAGCAGGATCCTGAGGCTCTCAAAGACATTCTGGGGAGTGATATTTCAGTGCTGTCACAGTCTGTTTCTGGTTCTAAGTGCAAAGGGTGACTGGATGGAGTAACGCCATGGGCGTCACCTCTTCCCTGTTTTTCTATGAGAAAGATGTATTACATAACAAGAGAAGACACTTCTAATTATTGAGACTGATTTTAACACTCCATCAAATAAACTGGCAAAATGGCAGTGCCACGTGTGCCGAAACCATGAGAAGGGAGGGGGAAACTGCACAAGTCAGACACGTCCAAATGGCAGCTAGGGAAACGTGTTCCAGGAGTCACTGGGTGCTGCCCGAAGATGCCAGAATTTCCCAAACAGTGCTGGGTAATTCCACCCAAATTACCTACCCCGATCAAAGTGTATTCTTTAAACTGTGGACTTTTCAGAAATGTTTCCAACGCTACGAATCACAACAAATTTTAATTTTCAATAGTGAATTTTGAGACAGGGTGTTTGTATGAATAATTCAAATGAGACAAGAAACCTTTTTAGAAGCTGATAGATTCCATGAGCTAAATCTCGCTACACTATAGCATGATTGTACACACTTGAACATTTTACTGATTATTTTTAATAAGTTCAATAAAATCATTGTGGCAGTGTAAAGTGGTGATGTTACTGGACCAATAAGTGCAGGTAGCATCAGAGTAGAAATGAAACAAGTTTTTCAATATGAAAAACAAAATTAGACTTACTGTTTTAAAACTGAGTAAGCCTCCATCAGAGACAAAAAGTTATGTGAGGCCAGGTGTGGAGGCTCATACCTGTAATCCCAGCACTTGGAAGGCTGAGGTGGGTGGATTGCCTAAGCTCACAAATTAGAGATCAGCCTGGGCCAGAGTGAGACCTCATCTCTAAAAATAGACGGGTGTTGTGGTGGGCACCTATAGTCACAGCTACTTGGGAGGCTAATGCAAGAGAATCATTGAGCCCAAGCATTTGAAGTTGCAGTGAGCTGTGACACCACAGCACTCTACCAAAGGTGACAAAGTGAAACTCTGCCTCAGAAAAAAAAAGAACTTATGTGAAACTTTGTAAAAGGTCATGGATTAAAATACCCCATCTGCAAAAATTAATATACAATTGAAATATATTTTCTTCCAAATAGTACAGAGGATACTGGAGGAGCCTATTTATTCATGCTGTCCACATAGAATATCAACCAGTTAAGGAATGACAGCTGTTGTTAGATTTTGCTAATGATTCAACTTAGAAACAGAAAGCACTCCTCTGGTCCCTTTCTGGGGTTCTAGAACAGTTAATGAAAGAGCAGTGTTAGATGTAAGGCAAGCTGCTTTTTAAGAAACATGTATCTTGTAATTTTTATACCTTGTAATTGGGATTTTCTCAGTGTTACACCTTCAAAACCAAACAGAAATCAAGTGACCAACATGATACTCAAACTGTTATTCATAACCCCCGATTTAATATTATTGTAATCATCAAAACTGCCTTGTTTTTGGCTGATAGACATCATAATACACAAAAAAATAGCATGAATTTGAAGTGAAAAAAAAATAAACCAGTAAAATTTGGGAATCTGACCAAGATTTTTAATTTGATAAAATTTATTTATTGCTAATTTTAAAATGGTTAAAAAACAGTGGAATAAACTATAGTTATAAAAGTCTTTGGGGATTCTAGGATCCTAATTTTATCACCCTTGGGACACTCACTTTCTCTGTAGGAGATAATTGTCTTTTTTTTTTTTTTATCAGCCAGGTATACACCTTGATCAGGGTAGGTAATTTGAGTGGAATTACCCGGCACGGTTTGGAAAACAGTGGCTCATGCCTATAATCCCAGCACTTTTGGGAGGCTGAGACGGAGGATTGCTTGAGCCCAGGAATTCAAGACCAGCCTGAGAAACATAGTGAGACTTTGTCTCTCAAAAGAAAAAAGTAGTTATTATCTTTTCATTTTTTCTTTCTTTTTCTTTTTTCTTTTCTTTTCCTTTTCTTTTTTTTTTTTTTTTTTTAGAAAAGGTCTTCTACATTGTGCAGAATGGATTCCAACTCCTAGGTTCAAGCAGTCTTATTACCTCAGCCTCTTCAGTAGCTGGGGCTACAAGTACAGGCCCTTGCCCCCATTTAATACTAGAGTCACAGAGTTACAAAACTACATGATAAAATGATATTAACATTTGCTAGGACACTTTTATGTTCATGATCTCCTATAATCTTCAAAACAATCCAATGACACAAAAAACAGCCTTCTAGGAGCAACCAGATCACAAGCCATACACCCAAGGGCGGATGATCAGACCCAAGTGGATTTGGGGAGGCAAGACAGGGAAAAATGGAGATTGGACAGCAGTAGCTGAGTCAGCAGGCTCCCTGACTTTTGGACAGAATCATTCACTGATGGCTGCAACACAGGCGTGGTGAGGAAAGCTGAACCCAGGAGGGTCATTCTCTATTTCATCCCTGGTGGGCGTCACTGTGAAGGAAAAGTGTCTGGAGGAAACCCCTGGGAGTTACCCACTGGCGAACCCACTCAAACTGGGTTACACAGATGTGGTTCCTCTTAGTAAAGGACCCAGCAAAGAGTTTCAGCTAGAGCTCGAGAAGCTGCATGGTCTCCTGTGGATACACACACACATAAAGAGGAGCAGGAATTTCTACACAGCTTAGACAAGTTGCGTGAAGGAATGCTTGCATATTGCTTAGAGCGGACACAGTTTGCTTCAATGCAAAACAGTGCAAGGAAAGGCTGAGTGAGAAGTAAAAGCTGAAGTCTGAAAGAGAGAAATCTCAGGAGGCAAAACTATAAAATTCTTTAAAAATCAACATTTGATGTATAATGTCCTTTAAACTTTTCATTAACCTGAAGGAAAAAGTGAGTCTTAACGAGTCTCAGTTTCTCTCCCAACGTCATATGACCTCTAAATGGCCCAAGAGACTTGAACTTGGATCTTTGACTGATAGCCCAGGTAGGGATCTTTCCAGATCACTCAGCACTTTCCTGATACATTGTAAAAATATCTGTAAAGGCTTTTCATGTCTGTGCGAAAAAGAGTTAACATAGGCCTGAGACTGCTGTCCTTGGAAGGACCTGCTTTGCTAGGTTGGCTGTTGGCTGGCATTTGGGAACTTGAATTTTAAACAGTTCCCTAGACTGATGCAAAACTTCCCTACATGATAAGAGCAGGTCACTGTGCCTGAATGGTTTGTGAAAACGGTGTGGTCTGTGCTGAACACCTGCCTTCCTTCTGGGAGGCTGGAAGTTGCTGCGTTAGGCAGAGGGTGTCTACGTGACCAGCCCCAATAAAAACCTTGAACACGGAGTCTCTAGTGAGCTTCTCCGACACTGACATTTTGTGTGTGTTGTTACAAGTCATTGCTGGAGGAGTGAGGCAGTGAGACACGTCTCGTGTGATTCTACAGGGAGAGGGCTCAGAAGATGGTGTCTAGCTTCCTCTGGACTTTGCCTTATGCTCCTCTTCCCTTTGTTGATTTTACTTTTCATCCTGTTGCTGTAATAAACCATTACCATGAATACAACTATATGCTGAGTCCTCCTAGCAATTCACTAAATCTGGGAGTGGTCTTGGGGACCCCCAACATAATGCCTCAAAAGTAGTGATGGATTTCAAATTAGTGACATTCACATAATACTTGCACAGAGTATTAAAATTCAGCAAGTATTCAAAGGCTTACAATAAAAAAGGGCAGTCTCTTGCTTACTTCTCACCCATATCTCTAGTTTTACCCTTAAAATGAATCATTTTCAAATCTTTTAGATGTTTCTTCTTGATATTTATATTCATATATGCTGATACTTAATATTTCTTGATTGTTTTACATTTAGACATTATTTATTGTATTACTACTGTGGAAAATGAGGATTTAGTTGTCTGGCAACCACCACCTCCAGCATACCCACACAACCTTTTCTCTTCCTTCACTCTCATAATGTGGTTGTTGGCATGATTTGGGGTTAAATAAATATTCCGTGTTTACATTATAATGACACCTACTATTCACAGCTGAACCACAAAATGTACTGTGATTAATTTCCTTTCTTATGTAACATTTTAAAAAGTGTCCTGGAAATAATTACTTTATATTTTTATTTGCTCTATCAGCAACTTTCCCCCCTAAACTCTTTGCCAAAGTTTCAAAATTCCTCTTGGCAAACTCAAAAGTAATCTATCATTTTCATCTCACTTCTTAAGATTCTCTTTTAGAGTGCTCTGTCCCCTCCTGCTGTGGATGTGTTGTCCTCTTTGCTGCTTTTCTGTGCTGAATGCCCTGTTTCACAGCTATCACATTGTTCATTTGAGGAAGCATGTCCTCGAGTATAGTGTCCTAGAAATGGCATAAAAGAGTGAAATGTTTGAGACTTGAGTGTCAACACATGTGCTTACTCTACCCTCACATTTGATTGATAGTTTGGCTGGGTATAGGATTCTAAGTTAGAAATCATCTCTCAGAGTTGTGAAGGCATTCCTCCACTGCATTCTAGCTTCTAGTATTGTTGATTAGCAATCTACAGGATTTCTGATTATAGGATCTTCTCTTTTGCCCAGTTGCAAAATTTCACAGTGATGTGTATTGGTGTCATGTTCTGGGAACTCAGAAGGCCCTTTCAATTGGGAAATTCATGTCCTTCAAGCCAAGATGTTCTCATATTATTTTCTTGAAAAATATATTATTCTATTTGTTCTGTTATCTCTTTATAAAAGTGCCTATAAATATCTCACTTCTTGAATTGATCCTCTAATTTTTGTATTTCTTTTTGTTTTTTCTCCCAAATCTGTCTTCTTGGTTAATTTCTAAACTTTTCTTCAACTTTGTTTTTTAATATTCTATTGAATTTTTATTTTGATTATAATATTTTAAATTTTTCAATAGCTCTTTTTCATTTTCTGAATGGTCATTTTATAGTTTTCTGCTTTTGTCTTGTGGATGCAACATCTTCTCATGCCTCCATTTATATTAAGCCCAGGGTATTATGCCTCACCCCCACCCCCACCCCCACACACTTGTCTGTCACTAAAATTTTGTTACTAAAACTGACTTTTGGCTCAGTGTCAGTAGCTCAAGTGGCTAAGGTGCCAGCCACATACACCAGAGCTGGCGGGTTCGAATCCAGCCTGGGCCCGCCAGACGACAATGACAACTGTAACCAAAAAATAGCCAGGTGTTGTGGCCAGCATCTGTAGTCCTAGCTACTTGGGAAGCTGAGGCAAGAGGGTCACTTAAGCCCAAGAGTTTGGGGTTGCTATGAGCAGTGACTCCACGACACTCTACCCAGGGCGACAGCTTGAGACTCTGTCTCAAAAAAAAAAACAAAACTGACTTTCATGGTAAAATTTCCTCAGATGTCTGTCTATTCTTAGTTCACCATTCATATCTCTGAGCAAAGAACCAAGAGCTAATTGGGCGCATAGGCGGGAATTGCTATCCAATGGGCTTCCCTGGAACAAGGTCACTGGGGCCTGCCCATTTTGCTGGGGAGCCTCATAGTATCAGGCTACCAGCCCCTGGGGTTAGTTTCTCCATGGAGTAATCCTCTTGCCTGGTGGGCATAAACCTGAATGCTAATATTCTAAGAGTTGAGGAAGAACAGAAACTAAATCTAATCTTTAAATATAAAGTTTTTTCCTTAATCCCCATTTTCAAACATTGTTACTGTATCCAAAGATCTTCTACTGACAAAGCCTAAAATTGAACCAGTTGGCAAAGGACAAATGTTCACAGAGGCAAGCTCCAGCATCACAAATCAGGGCAAAGAAGGATGAATTTAGAGGCGAGAGACAGCCAATCAATAACTGACATGCCCACCCTTACTGGTCCTCTGAGTATCTCTGAGTTTGGAGCCTTTTTGTCAATTTCTTTGAGCATTAATTTCCTGTTTGCTAGTGGGGGAGGGGAAGGAATCTGATGGCCCCTCGGCTATAAACTGATGCTTGTTTTTATCCCCATTCATTATCCCTAAGTTTCTGGCACCTCTGATTTCTGAGCATCTATGAGGTTCACTTGAGCAAATTGGTTTCTAGTGACAGCTCCCCCTACTCACATGGAGGTTCTTTCCTTCATGCTGCTAAATCTTTTACCACTTGGTCTATCTGCTCTATGGCTTCTAAGATTTTGTTGACCTCTCTCTTCTAGTGTCATCTTTTCTCCTGTTTTCTTCATTCTTGTGTATTTATTATTTCTATGAAAATTAAGTTAGTGTCATTATTTGAGCTCCATATAGGATAGTAATAACTACTTTTTCAATTCCCCATCTTTGACCCACTAGCACTTATTTTAGTAAAAGTTTAAATGTCCATTGAAAAGCTAAAGAAAACTAGTTAGATTAAGCAGTGACTGATAACAAGTAATTTTTCATTTTGAAGATGTTTAACTTACATCCATGGGTATGTACCTCTTTAAACCTCACTCTATAACTGTCAAAGACTGGCCCAGAAACACAAGCATCAAAATCAACTTATGGTATTTGTTGAAAATGGATGCTTGAGCCTACCCTACATGGTATGCACCAAACTCTTCAGGTTTTGTGCTAAGTAGTCTGCATATCAAACACAATTCTCAGGTGATTAACAACTCTATTTGATTTTGTATTATTGTGATAGAATATTTTGACTTGTGGCATTTTGGTAAGAAATTACATTTTATTAGCAAAAAGAGCCCCCCCACCAAAATGACCCAAATAAATAATGCCTTGTTTGTCTAGTTTTTTAATCCATATTCGGTTGAGCCTCGTTGGTTGGCCAAAACTGCAATGAATGAAAGTACCATGATTTATCTGTTAAGCATGACCTGAAATTTGAGAAGAGTCTAAGAATTCATAGATTCCTCAGTAGCAGCTGCACAGAGTCAGACACATGAAAGTGACAACAAATGTCATTGCTTCCATTAGATTGGGGATAAAAATGAATGCATGTTCCAAGGCCTTGATGAGCTAGACCAATTATGCAAAGTGAAACTTCATGTTCGTCTTTTGTTCCATGCCTAATCTCTAGCTGACTGTAAAGTGGGAAATCAACCTTCATCAGTTCCAGGAAGGCCTGAAGCAGGTAGCATAAACCTTCATGCTCCACCCCACAGGCCTCAGCCACACAGAGGTAGGTTTTGTTCTGCAGCAAAATATTTTGTACTCAAGATTATTTCCCTTCCTTTTATAATAATAACATTAATGTTATTTCTGCTTATAAATGGAATATATGCTAACTGAAGAAAATTTTTAAAAGTGAGTGGGGAAATTGAGAAAAAAATTGATTTTATCCTAATCCCAGGGATAGCCAGTGTTATATGCTAACATATTTCCTTCTAATATATATATTTTTTTTGTACTTACATATTTTATGTGGTTGAGAGAAGGCTGCTAAGCTAGTTGGGTACCCTGCTTTCACCACTTAACATTTTGTAAGCAAGTTTCCACATAATTAAAGTCCTTAAACATTTAAATATTGTAGAGCTATGCATTCATTTGGCCACTCCCCAACTAATGGATATCTAAGTTGTTGCCAACTTTCTGCTGTTCCAAATAGCAAAATATGCAGCTTTTAATAGAAATTTGGCCCACATTTCTAGCTTTCCAAAAAAGATACATTCCTGGAGGCTATGAACATTTTAAGGCTCCTAATAGAAGCTGTCATGTTATATTCCAGAAAAATTTTGTCAAGACACTTTTCCACCAGCAAGGAATGAGAGTGTTCCCCTCACTATAGTTTCAACAGATCAAAATACGGTAAATGTTTTATTTCACTAAGATAATATATCTATATTACTTTAAATACATATATTATCAAAAGACATCATAAAAAACAGAAGTCTCCTGGCCAACTGTGCTCTTCCCTCCAATCTCAGCCCAAGGGCAGCCACTCTTAACTTTTTCAACCACTCTTAACTTTTACCTCCAAAGATGTGTTTATTTTAAAATTTCAAAATTTTAGATGTTATCTATTCATTTCCTCTGCAAAAGATTAGGATTTGACTAATTTACACCAACTCCTCAATTTCTTACTTTTTCTTCCCATATCTTCCTAATAATCTAATATAGCTGGCTTTAGATAAATCAATAACAAATCAACAATTAATTATTCAGTAATATAATAATGATATCTCATAATTATCATTTGTGTATCTATTAATAATTATACTATAATCAATATAATAATTGTTATGACTGAATAAATATTACTCAACATAGATTGACATTGTATATTAATGTTACACATATGCTTTCCTGTCTTTTTTTGTTTGGGCTGGCATTTCTAATTGTCCTTTTCTTCTTATATCATCATTTTTTAATTAAGTCGAGTCTCCCAGTTTCCTGGAGAGCTCCCTGCCAAAGTTTTTCATATTCCTGCTTTAAGATGGACCCAGGGGTCAAATTGTTCTCTAAAAGACTTCTAATTAATTCTCCAGTTTTTGGGGTTTTTTTTTTTTTTTTTTTTGAAACAGAGTCTCACTATGTCACCCGGGGTAGAGTGCTGTAGCGTCACAGCTCACAGCAACCTCAAACTCTTGGGCTTAAGTGATTCTCTTGCCTCAGCCTCCCAAGTAGCTGGGACAACAGGCACCCACCACAGTGCCCGACTATTTTTTGTTGTTGTTGTTGTTGTTGTTGTTGTTGTTGTTGTCGTTGTTGTTTTAGCAGACCCGGGCCTAGTTCGAACCCTCCACCCTTGATGCATGTGGCTGGCGCCATAACCAGCTGCACCCAGCTGCCTTTTTTTTTTTTTTTTTTTTAATTCTCTGACTCTTCTGCTCCTTGATGCCTGAAGTTTCGGAACCCAGAGGTACTACAAGGCCAGCCACTGCTCATCCATTCTGCAGTCTGTGGTAGCCTGGTGGGCACAGTAAACTGTGGTTTCTTCCAACCTGCTCCATCAAACACCACAAGAATCTGAGACGCCTCGGCCCCAGCCCATATCCCAGTCACTCTCAAGTAGAGATGATTTTGACACCCAGGGAACATTTGACATAAGGGCACACTGGTTTCAGTTGCCACAACTGAGGATTGGGGGTGAGGAGTGGGAGGTTGCTGCTGGCATCTAGTGGGTAGAGAACATTTCTATCCCCACAGGACAGCCCCCCCACAGCAAAGAATGTTTTTGTTGAGAGAAGAATTTATCATTTTGTAGTCTCTCAAGACAGAGGAGAGGTCAGCATCTATTTTCAAATTGACATCTTCATACTATTCAATCTCTTGGAAAGTGCTTCCTCACTCATAAAATAAGATTGGAACTTAGGACTACTATTTGAATTATTAGGACTAAATAAGGTGATGCATGAATGGGGTCCAAAGCATAAAAATTTTTCAAAAGTAGTCAGACTGTATCACTATTTTGGCCAGGGGCAGTGGCTTATGCCTGTAATCCTAGCACTCTGGGAGGCCAAGGCTGGAGGATCACTTAACCCAAGAGTTTGAGGTTGCTGTGAGCTTCGCTGACACGTGGCACTGGCACTCTAGCCTGGACAACAGAGTTAGACTCTGTCTCAAACAAACAAAAAAAAGCAACTTACCATTTTTAAAATAAAAAAAAGTTATAATTATTTAAAATTTTAAAAAGAAGTTATTATTTAATTTTTTTCATACTTTAGTGGATTAAAAAATGCTACCTTGTTTAAATTTATGTTTTTTGTACTGGTGAGGCTAGAATGTTTTCAGATGTTTATTTTGCAATTGGTATCCATTCTGCTGTGATTTCAAGACTTTGTTAACATCTAATGACATTTATGTTTATTATTGCCCACATGCCCTGACCCCACCACCACATGGGTCACATTTACTTTAATATTGAAATTGTCACTCTGATGCAGTACATCACAAGTTAATAAGAAATTCTTATTTTCCCAAGGTTGCCCTTCCCAAGGGCAACTATGATTCCTGGCATTCGAATGCCTGCCCTTGGCATTTGCTGCCCCCTGCTGGGAGAGCAGGAACTTGCACCACCTAGAGCCAGAGGGGCTCCACGCTTGACATCTTTCCTCGCTCGCTCAGGATGGCTCCACCTGCTGGTCTCTTAGTCCCCCCACGCCATCATTTCACCCCTGGAGTTGGTCCCTGGATAACCATGCCAACGCCCTGCAGGTTTGCAGAGATGGAGCCCAGCTGGGCGCGTCTCTTGGCCTCTCCCAGGTGGAGCTACTCAAGATAGACTGAAGACCTCAGTATTCAAGTGAATTAGAATTGTCCCATACTGAAACTGCCGAATTCCCTAGTAATCAGCTCTTTCACACATGTGCTTAGTCGTTACCTAGGGAGGGTGCCCAAAATATATATACAGATTTTAAGAAAGGAAAAGGCAGTATTAGAATTGTAATTACTCACTATATACCAATAACATTAGTTATATCCCATTGTATCTTAATACCTGTTATAATTGCAGAAGTCAAACATGACTTGAGTATTACAATTTTAATACAGTTTTTTCCTTTCTTAAAACATGTAGACTTTTTTTGGCACCCTCTGTGTGTGACTACATGTGCAAGATACAGCACTCAGGACATGAATTATTTCATTTTTATTCTGCATAAAAAAATCAGGAATTACACACATCATTATTGTTATTATTATTATTACTTTATAGATAAGGCTTTGACAGAGGTAGGCTATTTGCCAAAAGACACAGAACCAAAAATCAAATTTAGGATGGTTAGTCTGTAATGCCTGCAGTTTGCTCAATTAAGGTACTTTTACTTTTTTTTTCAATTTTCACATGTTGTGCTGTCTCCAAGGCTGCATCTAGGTCCAGACTCTCTCCTAAGGTTTACCCTCAGGGGCCACCGTAAGGTAACTCTTTTACTCCAGCCACTATGTCCATCAACATGGTTTAAGCTGAATTACAACCAAAAATTAGAACTTGAGGGTCTCTCGGGCCTAGCAGACTGGGCTGCCAGCTTCCCACCACTTCCTTTAAATGGACCATTCAGGCATTTGCCTGAGAACTTAAAGTGACCACACCCTCATCCCTTATTTATGGGGCTGGTCACCACACATGCATTCTTTCTCTATGCCTGACCCTTTATTCCTGCCTCACATAACCTGGGATGGGCTTCCCCAGGCCAGGTGTTCCCCGGGATGCTGGGAAGAACAGAAGGTCAGGCTCTCAGCACCAGGGCATGGTCAGGCGATATGAACTGGACATGAATCAGAGGAGAGCCACAGTGCATCTGCCTCCATAAACAAGGTTCCCATGTGAGGGGCCCTCTGATCTCGGGTCAGATAATTAGGCATTAGGCCATCTACCAGAGCATCCCATAAAAGGAACACTGTAAACACCCATGTCCAGCTCCCCTTCAATTCCCCTTAGAACAGGGAATTCTGGTATCAGATTCCAACTTAGCTGGAGGTTCCAAAAACATACTACCTCTGGGTAAGGAAGGAGCGGAAACAGGACAAGTTCAACAGACTTCATCTCTGTCTTTGATGTTTGCTGTTCCAGCATCTTTAATGTGGTAGGCCTGTGATAAATACAGTATCTAAATCAGAAAAGAAAAACAAAAGAAGCCAAGAATGTTTTATTAAGACCAGAACATTCTTTCCTGCTCTCCAATGGTGCCCCTTGACATTCTCCCTTCCCGATTCCTGGAAAATCAATCACCCCTTTGCTCTCACCTTCTTCACTGATCCTGTTAGCAGAGTGAGTTAGGAAAACAGTCTCTCTGGTAGCCTTTTCTACCTTCTACAAAATGGAGGGGTAGCTTAGGCTTTCAAATACAGATCAGGCTGTTATCTCACCACACTGACCTTGCCTTGAAGCCATGGGTATGAAATGGGATAATATGGCCAAGGACAAAGTAATTTTGAGGCCCTTAAAATCACTGGTTGAGGTCAGAGGATCTGGAGCCAGTGTGAATCCTGGCACCTTTTACTAGCTCCATTGTGGATCTGGGCAAGTAATTTAATTCCCCTCAGTGGGGGATGTTAATCACACCTATCCCACAGTGGTGTTGTGAGGATTGAACGCATTAAATGCGGCAACGTGTGCAGGGTGCTTGGAATGGTACCTAGCCATCAAACACAGGCTGCATTCCCAAGGCCTGGACCCAGAAGGTGCAGCACATTCTTTTGTTAATGTTAACCATGATCTGCAGGGCCTGAGTCAAGTTTTGTGAGATCCCCATGAAGATCGTCAAGGGCTAAGGCCTCTGTGTGCCCTCACAGAAAAGTACAGAATCCCAAATAGGTAATCAAGACCCATTTCCACATTTCAGTCCAATTTCTGGCTCATCAGAGAAAATGTTTCATAAGTTTCGGGCTTATGTACTAATAGAAATGTCTTAACGTGATTATTAGAATTTCTACACTTGTGTCTAAATTGACAAGTTAATCAGGCCAAGTATCTTTTCTGCTAAGAAGCTAAAACCCAAAACTTGAGGGATGAGGTGTTTGTGAGAGACTTCCCTCAAAGTGAGAGGGTGCTGCCAAATCACCCAGGTAGCTGTAGAATACCTGAGTTAGACGAAATATTGAAGTCGTGGGCACTGGGAACTTTGGTTAATTCAGAATTCAGTTGCAATTGGCCTGGATTTAGTTTTATTTCTATTTTACTCTGATGTGGGAGTAAACTAACTTTCTTCATTTGATTTATAGTTATTATCATAAGGCACTATATGAACTCATTTCTTAATTCCTACTGAAGAAGAGGTAGACTTTTTGTCCCATTAAGTGTGTTCTACCATTTTTAAACATGGGAAGAGGTCTAGATAATTGAAAGATGCTATAGACAGTAACAATATCTATCACATCTTTCTACCCCCATGAATTGTGCTCTGGGGTCAGGTACATAATTAGCTCTCGGCAAGTTTTATCCTTGACTTACTCTTTCTGTCTGGTCCACATGTAGCTGTTGCTAAGATCTCCAGGCATAGACATGGGGAGATCCATGTCTATGTGGTCCCATGTGGTGGTGCAGGGTCCTTCAGAAACACTCCTGGGCCACTGTCTATGTTGCAGTCATGTGAATCTTAATCCTCATGTCAGTTCACTTTGGCTGCTATAACAAAATATCATAAACTCAATGGCTTGTAAACAACAGAAATTCATGGCTCACGATTCTGGAGGCTGGAAAGTCCAAGATGAGGTGCAGTAGCTCCAGCGTCTGGGTGAGGGCTGCTTCCTCTGCTGCCTCCTAGCTATGTCCTCAACTGGTGTTTGGGCAAACAAGCTTCTTCGGGCCTCCTTTATAAGGTCACTAATCTCATTCATGAGTGGGGCTCTCAGGACATAATCGCCTCCCAAAAGTCCCACTTCTTAATACCATCATATTCTGGGTTATGTTTCAACACATGAATTCTGGAGGGGACACAAAATTTCAGACCATATAAATCCTAAACTTTTGAGTTCACATCTTACCTTCCTCATAGGCACTGAGATTCTTAAATCAGAGATTGTTGCTAAGCCCCTTCCAGCAGGAGCATCATTCTACATCTTGCCAAAAGTAGGGGCTTGATAAGCCATATTCATTGATTATCTCAATGAATATGGCTTATTATTAAGGGATGGCTGAAAGAGTCAGCGAAAGGAAAGGAAAAGCAAGAACTCACTGTCCCCTTTCCTGAACCCAGAGCTGTGTGTGCCTGTGTTGCCACCCACTGATGCATCTGCCCCGGCTCCTGAGCCCAGCACCCCGTGCTTAACTGAGACGTTCACATGTCAGAGACCTCAGCACTCTGTTTGCCTTCTGAGCAAGGTGTTGCAGAATTACGGACCTTCTCGGACCTCACCTCAGAAGTCAGCATTGCCCCCATGTCCTTCCCCACCTTCTCCCCATGTTCTCTGCCGTCTTCTTGGCTGCACGTCGGCTGCCCGGAGGTCCACTGCTCTGCTCCACGCTGAGGCCAGGCCTGAGGTCTCATTGCCCCTGAGCAGGAAGTCTCTCCCCACATCCGTTCACCTCCTTCCTCTCCATCCCATGGAAGCTCAGGAACAGGACTGGTCTGCAGTCTTGGAACCTGGTTCTTAGGCCCCATGTGATGCCTCCTGTTCCCTGATCCCCATCCAGAAGCAAAGCATAGGCTGCTGAGAGTTGGTGCCCTGGACCACTGTGCCATGTGGGCCTGCACACTTGTCCAGTTGCCCATGCATGCTCAGACCTCTGGATGTCACCTGCCCATCCTCCTGACCCCGATGCTTGGCCCTACAGTGTACATTATTCCTGGGGGAAAACCTGCGTCTCTTTCCTGCTCATGCCTGAACTCACCCCACCCTCGAGGTGTCATGACCTCTCTATTTACCTACTCATTTGTCCCCACATAGTCCTTTGTGGCATTTCCTCTGCTCTGGAACCAGGTCCTGGCCTCTTCCCTCCTCTGTCCCATACTTCTTTAGTGACTCTTTCTGACCAAGCCTAAAGTTCTGCTATAGATGACAGTTCAGTTAAAAAGTTTGTGAGGCGCCCAAGTAACCGTGCCTGGAGGGTGTGGATTAATGTATTAACCTGGGAATTCAAGATTTGGATTGAAGGGACTGTGTTTTCATTCATTTTCTTAACCTGAGTCCTTTGTGCATTCACTGGCTAAATTAATGTTTATTTGATGAATAGTTGTACAGGCAAATGAACAGAAAACTGGAGGGACCTCCCCCGGGACGTCCACTGGCCTCTCCTTGGCCCTCTCTAGATCAATTTTTTTATATATGTATATAGTGGGTATTTCTTAAGAAGCAGCATTTTGTGAATTCCCAATAAACGGTGCTAGGGAGGATATGATTTTCAAATTACAAATGGAAGAATGCAAATTTATTAATACCATATTTCACTAATTCTAAGACACACATTTTAAAATCTGATGGATCAGACAGTCAGTTCCATACCATAGTTTAATGAGCAGCATTCTGTTTTCTTTGTGGCAATTTTTTAAAATCGTGCGTCTTATAATTAAAGAGGTCTTCTATTTGATGAAATATGGTATGGTGGTTGATGTAATCCAAATCAAAGACCATCAACAGGAAAGAACTAACAGGAGTGACTTTAACAAGATGGAACTTGGTGGTGATAAACAAAATAATCCTGCACTTAAGTTCAAAAAATCAATTGCACAAGTAAAAGATGAAGACAACTCGGATTAAATTCAGTTCCTGTCACAGTGGCAGGAATGCATCTGAGTAGACCGTTAACAAAGAGTCAATAGCAAAAGCATTGCCCTAAAAGCTAATGCAATTATAGGCTCTGTAATAGAAATATAGTGTCCCCAAACAGGCAGAAATATCTCATTGTAATTTTCTTTGATCAGATTGCGTCTGAAGTATTTTATTACCCCATTTTAAAGGCACTTTAACAAACTAGAACACATGCTTTTATTGAAATTGTGCTTTGGAGTTAAGACCTAGCTCTACAATGAGAGATGACTTTATAAGAAACAGTTTGAGTAAATGTGGTATTGAATTTATCACAGAGAAAATTGTTAGATGTATTCTTATCTGGGAGAAGCCAGGGGAAATTTTTCTTTCATTTCCAAGTCCTGGAATAGCATTGTTCCTGTTTGCCATTACAGAGACAGAATTGTACAACTATACATTTCCTTTTCTGCCTTGGCTAAGAGTAAGTTCAAAAGGCCACTTCAGGTCCTACACCCAGCCAAGTTTGGAAATCTGTATGGCACGTGTTTCCACACAACAAAGAGCTTCCATCAGCATTTCCTGCATTGATTCTCCCTTCCATAATATTCCCTCCATTATTTTTACACTCCTCCTGTATCATTTATGCTTTTGCAAACTGCTTCAAGGCTCTTTTGGAATGCACTGGTGGTATGAGTGAATAAACACCCAAATAGCTAAGTGAGAAATGGGTGCATGTCAGAGGGGCAAGTGGGAAGACGAGTGGTGAGGAAATCCTTCTTGAGAGCTTAAGCTGAGAGCGGATGGCCACCTGTCAAGGATGTGAAGGATGGGGTTTCTGAAGGTCTCAGGCGTCCGCCTGCCTATGAGTCAGCATGCAATGGGAGCTGGGCGAGGGAAGAGCCACCTGTTGAAGGAAGGGGCCTTGGCCAAGACCCAACTTGGGAGATGGGATTCTAGGGAAAGCTAGGCCACCTCCCAGGGAGGGTTATCTGCCTGTCTGCAGGGACATTCTTCCAAGCATAGCCCCACACTAAAAAGAGCACAAAGAACAATCTGGAACACAAATGTTAACACTGAGAAGCAAAGGCCTCTGACCAGCCTTCCTGCTCTCTGCACTCCTCTCAATCAGGAGACAAGAATGTGGCACTTCTCCATTCCCCAGGTGGCTTTTACGTGCCCTTTCCTCAGTTCAAATTCCATCCTTCACTCTGATTGGCTAACAATTACCTCATTGTCTTCTCACTTGCTTAAAAAATAAATCACATCTGCCTTCTCCACCCCTTCCTCCTTTCCCAACTGCTCTGACTCTGAAGTGACAGTCTTTCCCTCGCTGTGTATTCCTGCCCTCAAGTTCACAGCTCCCCAGGGTCTTGGACCTGACTTCCCTGGGCTTTCAGCCTTCTCTCCTGACTTCATTAGTCATGCAGATTTATGCAGAGCCTCTACCATCTTCCCTGCTACGCCGATTCGATGTTTTCCTTTCTCTCAACCCTGCTTTTAGCAGATCTTATTCCAAACTGCCTCAGACCAGTTCCCCGCCTGGTGGGGGCTGCTGTAGGGTGTGGCACTCACAGGACACTCCTGTGGACAGATGGAGCTGGTGGAAGAGAAAGGAAAATGCCCCCTAGCCTGGGGCTCAGCTGCTGAGTGATTTAGCCGGGAGTAGGAGGGGAAGATGAGGCAGCTCCACCAGCCCAGGCTATAAACGGACCTGGCCTCCTCCGAATGTTCCACAGATTAGGGCCTCTTCCTGCCTTCTCCGTTCTGCCACCTCTCCAGGCAGCCAAACTGCAAATCACACAGCCACTGCGTGGCTTCGCGCCCCGTCAAGGCGACTTGGGATGTTCATCTTCATTTGATTTTGACAGACACAAAGAAGAGGAGGAGGGGGGCGCCCACAGGGGGGTCTGTCCTCCCCTCTTTGCCCAACTCTAAGGGTGGCCAGGGCCCAGCCAGCAAGATCTACAGCTTTGTAGTAATTTACAGTCTGAGACCTCAGAAGGTTGGAACTCAGCCAAGGCCATAAACTTTGTTCCAAGTACAGTCTGATAGTTTATGGTGAAGGGCAGACGGGACTTCCTGGCCCTATGCCTGCCCCTTCATTACTGAGCACCCTGTCTGCTGTTCTGTGCAGAGTTCACTTGTGGGCAGTTTCAAGGGCCAAACCACAAATGGTACAAAGACTTGGTTACTCACACTTATTTCTTGAGTCCTGTGTCCTCACACACCCTGGTCCTCAAGCACCACTGTCCTCACACACCTGGGTCCTTACCCACCCAGGTCCTCATACCCCTGGGTCCTCACACACCCTGGTCCTCACACATCTGGTCCTCACACATCCTGGTCCTCACACACTTGGTTCTCACACACCATGGTCCTCACACAGGTAGGTCCTCACACACCTGGGTCTTCACATACCTGTGTCCTCATACACCCTGGTTCTCACACACGTGGGTCCTCACACACCTGGTCCTCACACACCCAGGTCCTCACAACCCCGGATCCTCACACAGTTGGTCCTCACACACTTGGTCCTCACACACCCTGGTCCTCACAACCTCGGATCCTCAGACACCTGTGTCCTCACACACCCTGGTCCTCACACACCTGATCCTTACCCACCCAGGTCCCCACACTCATGGTCCCTCACACCCCTGTGTCCTCACACATCCTGGTCCTCACACCCCCAGGTCCTCACACATCTGGCCCTCACATCCTGGTCCTCACCCACCCGGGTCCTCACACATCTGGCCCTCACATACCCTTGTCCTTGAACGTGGACCAGTTAGGCTCAAACACAGAAAACAGAGACTCACCAAGTAAGCACGTGAATCCATACCAAAGGTGCACCCTCAGGAAGGGGAGAGGATTCTTCCTGAACTCTCATTTAGTCCTCTGCGAATGGTATCCAACTGAACTTCAAGAGCAGCCTTGTTGGAAAATAAAAAAGAAGGTGACCACAAAATGAGTCGCTTGCAAAAGGTATGGGGAGGAAGAGGGGCAGGCATTTGTGATCATAAGTATATAATATAATATAACCCAAATGCAAATGCTCTGCCAGCACTTGTCTAAACAAAACTATCACATTCCTATTGTAAGTTATAGAATCTATCCTAACCTTCCTGTCTACAGGAAACTGGTCTGCCCAGGTTTCACCCTGTGTATCCCTGAGACACCCGCCCTGGAAGTCTCCCCTAGTTGGTGCAGCTGCCTTGGCCGTCTCCTGCCTTCAGCCCCTGCTTGTTCCACTGCTGGTCCCTCACCACCTGTGGGGGCTGGTTTCTCCTGACCCCTTCCCTCCAGCAGGTCACAGACTCTTTCCTCAGTTCTCCATCATGACAGCAAAAGCCAGACTACTCACATTTAACAAGGTTATTACTTAAACCTTAAGTTAAGGGTATTATAGCACAGCCACAAAAAGAACAAACCTCTCATCAGATAGGGGGGAAAGCTAAACCCAGAGGCATCCTTACCGGACTATACCTGCCCACCTCCCAGCCCATTCGCTCAGGAAGACACCAGCCTTCCGGTCCCCACGCTGAGCTCTGCAGTCCCTTTCAGCCCATGTAGAATCTCTCCCCCAGCTCCCTGTAGAAAGCCCTGGGTTCCACTTTTTAAGACCCAGGGAAAGGAGACTATTATACAACTCTCCTCAGCCTACTCAGGCCTCGTTTCCTGTCTTAGGCATTATCTCTTTCCAGGATGTTGACAGTGGGAAGGCTCACCCCCTTCAGGACCACAAGGATGATCATCTAACATCCTGGCCTCTGGGGTCCTGCAGTTCACCTCCACCAATGTTTTCCTCCACCTCACTTCAGCCATCGATGTCTCCATCTACCTTAGCCCTTCATCACCAAGATCATCACCAGCTCTGAAATTCCCCTTTCTAAAATCCCAACTGGACCGTGAAAAGACATGGAGGAATGTTAAATGAAAGAAGGCAACCTGGAAAGCCTAGATGCTGTATAATTCCAATTATACGACACCTTGGAAAAGGCAAAACTATGGAGACAGTAAAAGGACCAGCGGTTGCCTGGCACTGAACGGAGGAAGGGATGAATAGGTAGAGCACAGAGTATTTGTAGGGCAGTGAAACAATTTTGTGTGATACCATCAAGGTGGGTGTGTCATTCATTACATTGGTCAAGACCTACAGAATGTTCAACACCAAGGGTGAACCCTAATGTAAACTATGGACTTCGGGTGATAACGATACATCAGTGCAGGCTATAAATTGTTACCAGTGTGTAACTTTGGTGGGGGAGGCATTGCTTGTGTAAGGACTGGGAGTGAGTGGGAAATCCTTGTACTTCCTATTCAGTTTTGCTGTGGATCTAAATAAAATTGCTCTAAAAAATAGTCTACTTTTTAAAAATTTCCAGTTAACTTCCTGACCTTCCAGTTCACTTGCTCTAGGACCCTCTTGGCTGTGATGCTGATGCTCTGATCACATTGATACACATCCTGAATCCCTCTTCAGTGCCCCTCTGGCTTCAGTGCACTCCTGGTCCCATGTAGATTGGAGCCCTATCCTGGTAAACATTCCCTCACACACACCCTTATTCCTTGCTCCTTTTTCTCCTGGCAAAATTCTCTCTCTGACAACCTCTTGCCTATGCCCAATGGGCCTAGAGAAACTATTTCTAGAGAAAAAACTTACCTCAGGCTGACCTGAGCACTTTAAATTCCTGACCACAAGACCAGAGTGCTCACAGGAGCTCTCATTGCTCACTGCTGCCTACTCTCGGGGGTAGCTAGCTTGGGTTTTCTGACCCCCACCTCAAACTTTCCACACTTCCTGCCACTGCACCCTCCTCAATAGGTAAGCTCACCTCATACTACAAGGAGAAAACAGAAGCTTTCAGATAGGGATGCTCTCATCTCCCCATCACCAAACCCAGAGTTGGGCTTGTATTTCTCCCAACCTCTCCTGCTTCTGGCTGGTTAAGCATCCTTCCTCGAATCAAAGATAGGAGTTTTGGGCTCGGCACCCGTAGCACAGTGGTTATGGCTTCAGCCACATACACTGAGGATGGCAGGTTCAAACCCAGCCCAGGTCTGCTAAACAACGACAACAGCAACCAAAAAACAGCCAGGTGTTGTGGCGGGCGCCTGTAGTCCCAGTTACTTAGGAGACTGAGGCAAGAGAATCGCTTAAGCCCAAGAGTTAGAGGTTGCTGTGAGCTGTGATGCTGCAGCACTCTACCAAGGGTGACATAGTGAGACTCTGTCTCAGACAAAAAGGTAAGATTTTTGTCTCAACATCTATACTTGAAACTCCTTGCTCCTCATGAACATGGCTCTTGCAGAAACCCCCAAAACTTCCTGCATCATTCAAGCTCTAGCTTTATTAGGCCATTTGGATCACTTTACAAACATGCTCATCTTTAAAAAGAAAAAGACACGTGAAAAAATGTTCGACATCATTAGCCATCAGAGAAATGTTAATCAAAACCAGAAATGAGATGCCATTTCACACCTACCAGTCTGTCTCTAATAAAAAAGACAGACAACAGCAAGCAGTGAGGAGGATGTGGAGGAATTGGAGCCCTCCTACACTGCTGTGGGAGTGTGAACGGACACCGCTGCTTTGGAAAGCAGTCCGGCAGTTCCTCCGTAAAGTTAAACACAGAGTTACCATATGACCCAGCAATTCCACTCCTAGGTATTCATCCAAAAGAAATGAAGACAAAGGTCCGCACAGAAACCTATATGTGGATGTTCAGTATTATTCATAATAACAAAAAAGTCCATCATTTGATGAACGGACAAATAATATAATACTCGTATGTTATGTATTCATACAATGAATATTATTTGTCAGGAAAAGACACGAGCTATTGATACATGCTGTAACGTGGAGGAACTGTGAAAATGATGTTGAGTGGCCAGATGCAGGGGCATGCACTGGTGGTCCTAGCTACTTGGAAGACTGAGCTGGGAGGGTCCCTTGAGGCTGGCTTGAGGCTGTAATGCACGAGGATGTTGTGCCAGTGAACAGCCACTGCACTGCAGCTCGGGCACATAGGAAGACCCCGTCTCTGTTAAAAAGAAATACAAAAATAAAGAAAAAAAGTTATGTTATGTGAAAGAAACCAGACACAAAAGACCACATTATATGATTCTCTTTATGTGAAATGTCCAGAAAATCTGTAGACAGATTTTCATGCAACAAACATTTACAAATACTTACTGAGAGCCTTCTAAGGCCCAGGCACACAGACCAGATAATTAACGGTTGCGTAGGGATGAACTGGAGTTTCTTTTGGGGTTGACTAAAATGTGCTAATGTTGATTGTGGCAATGGTCACACAACCACATGTGTATAATAATCGCCTTTGAACTTTCATTCTCCTCCACCTACTGCCCCCTTCTTTTCTCCTTCATAGCAAAACTTTTTGGAGGAGGTGTTTTTGTAACTCTTCTTTTTACAATGCCATCTCTACTTTTTTTACCTACATTCACCATTTATCATCACCTTCATCATCATCACCATCATTATTTATTATTACTATTGTTATAAAATTATTATTTATTTGGGACCACAGATGCAAAGAGTTGAGTTATTCACACTCCTCAACTTATGACTGTCATCTTTAGTGTGAACATGGTACCTCCTGTTTTGTTTTATTTTCTTCCCTTTATGCCTGTTGCCTCCCATCCTTTCCCTCTCCACCACATAGACATCCACTCAAATACGCTCTGCCTACATCCTAGAATATGTATTTTTTTTGAAAAAAAAAATGGTATTGTGTTTGTGTATATCTAACGTACCCAAGTAGTACAGTGCTATGCCAGCCTCAGAGACAGGGAGTGCGGTGGTCAGAGTGGAGGCTGGAATCTCAGCTCTGCAACTTATTCATTGAGTAACTTTAAGTAAGTAACTAAGTGATTGGTGTTTCTGTTTTATGGTTATAAAATGAAAAGTCATGCAACAAACATTTACAAATATTTACTGAGAGGCTTCTAAGGGCCAGGCACATAGACCAGATTATTTATTTATTTATTTATTTTATTTTTTTGAGACAGAGTATCACTTTGCTGCCCTCAGTAGAGTGCTGTGACTTCACAGCTCACAGTAACCTCAAAGTCTTGGGCTTAAACGAGTCTGTGGCCTCAGACTCCTGAGTAGCTGGGACTACAGATGCCCACCACAATGCCTGGCTATTTTTAGAAATGAGGTCTCACTCTGGCTCAGGCTGGTCTCAAAATCTTCAGCTTGGGCAATCTACCCTCCTTTGCCTCCCAGAGTGCTAGGATTAGAGACGTGAGCCACTGTGCATGGCCCAGATAATTTATAAATTATGGAAATTTATGTCTAATAGTTCTGGAGGCTGGGAAGTACAAGATCAAAGTGCCAGCAGATCCAGTGTCTGGTGAAGGCTCATTCTCTGCTTCATAGCACCTCTTGCTGTATTGTCACATGGCAGAAAGGAAAAAGGTCTGAACTTACTTCCTCAAGCTGTTTTATAAGGGCACTAATCCCATTCCTGAGGGCTCCACCCTCATGAGTTTATCACCTCCTTATTACCCCATCTCTTAATACTAAGATACACTGAAGATTAAGTTTCAACATGAATTTTGGAGGGATATAAACATTCAAACCATAGCAATGTCAATGTACAAAAATCATTTATTTTTCTATATTTCATCAATAGACTAGAAAATGAATTTTAAAAGGATATCAGTTAAATAACATCAAAATATACAATCTATGCACAGAAAAGTAGAACATCTTTTTGAAAGAAATCAAAAAAATAAGTTACAGCATTCATGTGAAAGCCCTAAATTAGTTTCATAAATTATTTCTTGATAATATTATAAAAAATTCTTGTGTATTAGTCAGGGTTCTTCAGAGAAACAGAAACAAGAAGACATCCGTGTGTGTGTTTGTGTGTGTGT